>JAJMES010000227.1:0-14014 GCA_030574275.1 Pichia sporocuriosa
CCCTGTTACAGCAATTGAAAAATTGCTTTATCTTCTTTAATACATAATAATCTCCTAATTTAAAATACAATAATATAGTTATACAATACAATAATAAAACAAAGAACTGAAATAAAAATATATATATTTATATGACAAAAGTTTTGTTGTAATCCCAACATTTTTTCAATATTGGGCATTCTCATAATAAAGTTGTTTATTTTTCGCTGAGTCTAGAATTCGCTCTTTACGTTGTAATCTTGTTTCGCCACTACCATTTTTACTCCTATTTTTATGTTTAAGACAATGTCTTAGAAAACCTAAAAATCTATTACCAGAAATTTCTTTTGTTGTTGGATTTTTAATTTTGATAAGTTCACAACATTCTTTGCAATGAGCAAAATATTTCATTTTTGCATCCATAACGACAATATCTGGCATCTCTTGTTCACTACCATCCGAATAGACACCATGATGTTTAGTAATATGGTGTAAATAATCAGAATCGTTTCGTTCAAAGAATATGTTATTAAAATCATTGTTTAAATTATATTGAATTGGACAATAAGGGCACATTGCTTGAGTTTCAAATTCAACGTCCGATTTATCTTTACCTTTGAATCTTTTTAAAATCCTCAATTCTTTTTCATGTTCTGTAATTAACCTACCATCTTTACGTCTTTCCCTTATAATAAAAGGTTCATAAAAATTACCAATTTGATTACAATATCTTAATGGTAATTTAGATTCTTTTAATAAAAGATGAGGTTGCTCATAATGATTATCAAAATAAACCCATTTATCAACAATAACATCTTTTTGAAATTTTTTGATAAATTCACGAGTGACGCAATAATTTGGAATCATAAAAATCAAAAAATTAACTTTCCATTCAGATTCAGGTATAATTTTATAAATAGAATTATTGATCTTGGCAACTGAACTATTATTCAATAATTCAATATTATTGCCAATTTTTGGTTTTTTTCCATTGTTAATCTCTTCTATTTGTCTAAGATATTTAGCTGCCCTATCAATCATGTAATTTGGATAATCAATAATCAATCGCTTCTCCTTTTTTGTTGTTAAACTTGGTTTTACCGAATTTTTCAAATTATCTTTATTATTAGCGTTATACTTATCATTTATGATAAATTTGTTTCTTGGATAAAATGAGTTCAATGGTTGTTTTTGTTTTAGAATTTCATTTAAATCAGATTCAAATTCATCATCAGCTTCATCTCCAAATGATGAGCTTGTTGTAGTGATAACTGTCAATGGCGTTGAAGTTATTGGTAAATCCGAAACAATATTATTCACTAAATTTTGATTGTGTGATAATTTTAATAAACTATCTTTTGATCTTAATTTTGATAGTTTCCAATGATTATTATTATTATTATTATTATTAGCATTATTATTTTTAATATTATTATCTTTTGGTTCAAGAAGCAAATCTTCTGAACTAGTAATGTATTGTAACAAATCTGAATCTTCAACAATTTCTAAATTTTGTGATTGAGTGTTATCGAAAGAATAATTTGAATTGATAATATTATTGTCTTCAATGTCAGCATCACCATATGAGATTGTTTCATTATCATCAAAAATCTTATTGTTATTAAAATTATTGATATATTCATTTTGATAATCTAAATTATTTGATAATCCCATATTCATATTATCTACATCAAGATAAAGATCACCAAAAATATGGCCTTCTCCTAGATATAAATCATTTGAATTTTGATTCAAAATACCACCAGAATGTAAAAGCCAATTCTCTTCAGTATCAGTTTCATTGAAGTTAGTTTCTGTTAAAGGTATCATATTTACATCTAGACTCAATACATTGTGATTATTATTATTATTATTATTATCATTATCATTATCATTTTCATCATTAATATCATAGGGATCAAAATCTAAACCAAGATTAATAGTTGAGTTTTCTTCTGGATTTAAAAAAAAATCTGATTCTGAATTGAATGAAAAATTGTTAGAATCCGTCCATAACATTATGTTATTTTAGAAAACAATATTTATATATAAATAAATTTACATAAAAAGAAGAGAAAACAAAATACATGAATCATTTTTTTTTTTTTTTTTGGTGATTAGTTGATATATATGGGGAAACATGGCTACAATAAATCATTCAATTACTTGATCCATATAAAAGATTGCATACTCTGTTAAAGATAAAATGGATACCTTTGAAAACAGTAAAAAAAAAACAGAATATTAAGCAGAAACACCGAAAAAAACATATTTATCCCTTTTTTTTTTGTAAAGGGGTTTTAAAGTAATAAATAAATCAAACAATTTGATACTATTGATTTGTTACTACGAAATAAACTGAAATTTCATGTTAATACAGAATAAATTTCACGACATGAATAGGAGGAAACAAAAATTTCCTTTTTCTGTACTCCGAAGACCTTCGCGCTCAAAATAGATTTAGATAAGGGACAATTTAATAATACTTATAAAAGCAAAGATATAGATAACAGAATAAGAATAACACCATAGTAAAAAAAAAAAATAACAAAAAAATAAGAATAACAATAAAAATAAAAAAATAACTAATTTAATAATTATAATACCCAACCCCTTTTTTCAACATCTTTCCAATATGGCATACTTTCAGCAGCACCTTTACCTTTAATTGTTTCTGCCGCAGCACGTGATGCAAATTTAACAGATGATTCAATAGATTCACCTCTATAAAAACTTGTAACTAAACCACCTAAAAATGTATCACCAGCACCAGTTGTATCAACTATATCATCATCATCAACATATTCAGAAGGTACATAACCATAACTAAATTGGCCAGTTTCAGAATATATGACACCGGCTGCTCCTAAAGTAACAATTAAAGTTGGTTTTGTCAGTAAAGTACGTAATTTTGTAATTAAATTAATATTTAAATTAACAATTTTAGAAAATTCTGAATTTATTTCATAATTTGAAATATTTTTTAGTAAAGTTAATGGTTCACGATCAGGATTTGGATGGAAATATTTAACTATTAAATTTAATTCATGTTCATTTACGACAATAAAATTTGATTCATGTAATGCAGATAATAAATCTTGATTATAATCTAATTTTTTAATTGGTAAAGGAGATGGATTATAAAAAATTGAAACATTTGGGAAATTTTTTGATAAGTGATGAATAATTGAAGTTGAATTTGGGAATTCATTTTGTAAAACAGCAATATATTTTAAATCATCATTAAAATTTGATGATGGTTTATTATAAATATTATTATTTTGTTGAAAATTTAAAATTGAATTTGAAATTGGATTTAAAGAAACTGATGAAGAATGAGCTGAACTACCACCTAAAGAGAATGAAACATTTGTTAAACGTTGTTGAGCAGTTAAATTAATATTTGAAAGTTTCCTTAAAGAAGTTGTTGAATTTGAAGGTATTGGAACTTTTGAAGCTAAATGAATTGCACTATTTTGTAAATCAAAAATAGATGAATTATTCTTTTTCAATAAAGATTCCATCCTCGGAGTTGATGAATGGGCATTTAAATTTGAAGGTAAATACGAATTATCATTAACGGAATTTGTAATTTGAGAACTTAAAACTGGTTTAAAAGCATCAGCTGAATGACCTGAATTATTAATATCATTTTCATAAACTGGATTATTTAAATGTGATTGATTAAAAACTGAAGAGGTTGAATTTGAATTTGAATTTAAAATTTGAAAATTATTTTGTTGATTTAAATTTGTACCCGAAGCTGACCAATCATGAATTAATGAACCATTTTTTAAAGTTAAACCATTTGAAGAAGAATCAATACTTTTTAAGGAAGTCATTGAAGCATGAGAATGAATATCTGAAGGTTTATGATTATTTAAATCAATTGTTTTAACAATTTTTTCATTATTCAAAGGTTTAGTTGCATGAGAATGAAGATTTGAAGGTAAATTTGGATTTTTAATTGAAGACTCTAAATTCAAAAAATTTGATGGATTAAAATAATTATTTAATTCATCAATTGTTGGATTTAAATAATTATTTGCACCAGGTATAATTAAAATTCTATTTTCGGAATTTAAATTTTCAACTAGTATAATTGCAGTACCAGTTGAGACCTTATCAATAATTTTAATTAAATTTGTATTAATATTATTATCATTTAAGAATTTTAAAAATTCTTTTGAAATATTATCATTACCTAAACAACCCCAAAGTTTAACTGTAAAATTATCATTAGGTGATTTTAACCTTGAAATTGAAATTGCTTCATTAAAACCTTTACCACCTAAATGATATTCAAAAGAGTTGCCCTTAATAGTTTCACCTGGCCCAGGTATTTTATCAGTATAGGTAACTAAATCTTGATTGAGTGAACCGAAAATTGTTATTGGCATATTTAACTGATTAATTAATTTCTATAATATATAATATATATAATATATATTATAATTTAAATGATTAAATGATTAAATGATTAAATAAAGAGTAAGATAAACAGAGGAATGGAGAAAAAGGTAAAAATAAAAGAAGGGAAAAAAAAAAGAAAGGAAGGGAAAAAGTAGGGAAAAAGTTGTTAGTACAATAAAAATCGTCTATTAAAAAAAAAGAAACGATTTTTAGAAATGAAAATGAAAATGAAAATAGAAAAAAAAAAAAAAAAAAAAAAAAAAAAAAAAAAAAAAAAAAAAAAAAAAAAAAAAAAAAAAAAAAAAATAAATTACATCACAATTACGTCATCAAACATAACGTTGATCGACCAACACTCACGTGACTGTCACATAATCACGTGACTATTTTTTCAAAATTTTTACCCATCAAAAAAAAAAAAAGAAAAAAAGAAAAAAAGAAAAATTAAAATCCCAAAAAAAAATAAAATTAAACCGAAAAAATGAAAAAAAAATAAAAAAAAAATTTCTTTTTTTTGTTGGGCTTCTTTTCTTGTCACAATAATTTCAATTTGATTTAAATTATTATAATTTTCTTCCTTATTTCTCTTTCTTTTTTCTTTTCAACCTTTTTTTTTGAATGGTTTGATCTTTTAATCGTTTAATTTGTCATTTTATTTTCTTACTTAATTCATTTATTTTCTTCCCTTTTTCTTTTTATTCTTTCATAGTTAATAAATTTCTTGGGTTGATCTTTTTTTTTTTGTTTTTCCCTTATTAATTAATTAATTAGCAAATGGATTCGGTTGATATTACTCAAGCAAATGCAGTTGCTGCAGGTACCAACAAAAAGACAGAAAGAATTGTCGCTTCAGGTATTGGTGGTCGTCTGATGGGTACAAAGGCAATGACGACTGTTACAGCTGAAGAATTAGCAAGTGATTCAGTTGCAGAAGTTTTAAAAAGGGATAAAGAATTGAGAGTTAAATATGAAAATGAAAAACATATTTCTGAAAAGCCATGGACTTTATCAAATTGGCATGAACATATTAATTGGTTAAATTTTATTTTAGTTTTAGCATTACCATTTGCTGCATTTGTTTCAACTTATTGGGTTAGACCAAAAATTCAAACTTTAACACTTGGATTTATTTTATATTGTTTAAGTGGTTTATCAATTACAGCTGGTTATCATAGATTATGGTCTCATAGAGCTTATGATGCTAAAGATCCATTAAAAATATTTTTTGCTTTATTTGGTGCATCAGCTGTTGAAGGTTCAATTAAATGGTGGGGTCATTCACATAGAATTCATCATAGATATACTGATACTAATAGAGATCCTTATGATGCTAGAAAAGGTTTCTGGTATTCTCATATTGGTTGGATGTTATTAGTCCCAAATCCAAAATATAAAGCTAGAGCTGATATTTCAGATTTAGTTGATGATTGGGTTGTTAGAGTTCAACATAGACATTATTTATCAATTATGATTTTTATGGCTGTTATCTTCCCTGCTTTATTATCAAAATATTTATTTAATGATTTTTGGGGTGGATTTATTTATGCTGGTTTAATTAAATCATTTGTTATTCAACAAGCAACATTTTGCGTTAATTCATTAGCTCATTGGATTGGTGAACAACCATTTGATGATAGAAGAACTCCAAGAGATCATTTATTAACTGCTTTAGTTACCTTTGGTGAAGGTTATCATAATTTCCACCATGAATTCCCATCAGATTATAGAAATGCTCTTAAATGGTATCAATATGATCCAACTAAAATTTTAATTTGGTGTACTTCAAAATTTGGTTTATCTTATAATTTAAAGAAATTTTCTCAAAATGCAATTAATCAAGGTATTTTACAACAAAAGCAAAAGAAATTAGATGAATTCAGAAGTAATTTAAATTGGGGTCCAGAACTTTCTGAATTACCAATTTGGACAAAGGATGAATTTAATAATGCTTGTAATGAAAAGAAAGGTTTAGTTATTATTTCAGGTATTGTTCATGATTGTTCATCATTTTTAACTCAACATCCAGGTGGTCAAGCTTTAGTTCGTACTTCTTATGGTAAAGATGCAACTGTTGCTTTTAATGGTGGTGTTTATGCTCATTCTAATGCTGCTCATAACCTTTTAGCAACTTTGAGAGTTGCTGTTATTAAAGATTCTAATGCAACTGGTAATACTTTTAGTTCCCAATTAGAATATTTAGCTAAAAGTGAAAAGGAATCATTAGAAAATACTAAAACAAAATCCGCTTGAACTTAGTTTTTTTTTTTCATTTTATTTTATTTCATTTCATTTTATTTTATTTTATTTTATTTTCTTTTCATATTTTATCTCACTTCATCTTATTTCATCATATATTACCATATATTATCATATATTATATAGTCAAATTGTTTGGTTTTTGTTTTATTATCATGATTTCTTCCTTGTTTTCTTGTCTTTTTTTTTTCTTTTTTATAATTCCTTTCTTTACTACCTCAACCTTTTATAGCAATAAATTTACGTCTACATTTCCTAAATAGGTAATAACAAACCAAAAAAAAAAAAAAAAATAAAGGAAAAAAAAAAAAAAGTCGCTGCGGCAGATTCAACCAAATTTATTTGCACATAATTACTGATTTGGATCTTGATTTTGATATAAATTCTGCTTTTAATACATTGATTTTGATCTATTATTATTGATACCATTTTAACAATTATATATTTGAATATGTCAATAGATAGATGTTTTTATAGAACCTCAACTTTTGATCCAGAATTATCATTACCATTGTATGTACTAGATACAACTTTTATACCGTCAACAATAATAAATTCAAATAATGATATTGAACATCAACCTAAAATTCAATTATTTGTTGATAAAATTATAAGTAAATTACCAAAGGAAAATCATGCATTGATATTATTTACAAATGGATTCTATCAACGTAATGATTTTAACAATAAAAATAAAAATAAAAATAAAGATGACTCAAGTTTTAAAATGCCATTGAATATTATAAAAATTTTAAAATTGATACCTGACGAATCCAAGAAATTTCTTTCAAAAATATATATTGTTCATTCAAATTGGATTTTAAAATCTATTGTTGATTTAATTACAAAATTTTATTCTTTTAATTCAAATTTAAACCCAACCATAATAAATTGTGATAATTTAACCACATTATCACATTATATTGATATAACTAAAATTCCAATTTCATTACATACATATATTATTGATAAAATTCAATATAAAAATAATAAGATTATACTTAGTAGACATTTTCCACAATTATATTCACGACCAATAACAATTTATTCATTACATAGTTTAAATAATTGCAATGATTCTTCAAGTTTATTACCATTAAATCAATTTTCTCGTATTTTTAATAATTTAATTGCATATTTATCAAATAAAGATTTAGATATTGAATTAAATTCAAATGATTGGAATACAATCATCAAATGTTCTGCATTATCAAACGAAACTAAAATTTCAATTGATATCTTATCAGATTGTTTAAAACGTGATCAACTTTTAATCTTATCAGATTATTCATTTTTAGAGCATTATATGATATTAGTTAAATTCATTTTAAAATTATCAAATTCTAAATATCCACTTATACCATTAGAGATACTTATTTCTAAAACAGGTAAATATGAAGTTGATTTTACAGATTTAGATCAAATTAACTGTTTTCTTAATGAAGTATTGATTTATAGACACCCTTTGATAGATTTAGATTCTACATTGGCTACAACATCTATTGCGGCGACAACGACGACGACGACATCGATATCGACGAAAAATATGAATTTTGGATCCAATGAAATCGACAGTTATGATAATGCATATATCTTGATTAAAATATTCAAGATTTTCAGATATTTATTGAATAAACTTGAAAGAGAAGCTTCTATTTTAGAACCTTTTGCAAAGAATCAGACAAAATTAGTTGAAAGACAAAGGCTTAGACTTATACTTGCATTCACCAAAATTTTATATACAGATAATAATGAAATTGGCTCATCAACTCATCAGGAAGATCCAGATAGTGATGATATTGGATTTGATAATTTATTTAAATTGATTCGTTCAGTAATGCAACATTTCAATGAACTTACTATTTTAGGTACAAATTACTCGCTTGATGATTTTAATAATCATATTAGTTTTGATGATTTCTTAGCTTTTGAAAATTTTAAAAATAAACAATTAGGTGTTCAAGATGTTATTGAATCGAAAATTATTGATAAGAAGAAAATTGAAAATGATGAAGTTGTCGATGTTTCTATAAACAAGCTAGATACATCGCCTATCAAGCCAAAACGTCAAATTGAGATCTCAAATTCCAATTCCAATTCCAATTCCACTTCCAACTCCAATTCTAATTTGAGCTTACCTCCACCTCCACCAATGCCTAGAAAATCAAAATTATTAAACATTGAAAATAACAATGATTCAAATACATCGATATTATTAGGATCCGATAGATCTGTTTCAGCAAGTTCTGTAGAATCTGCAAATTCGCAAATTTCCGCACAATCAAAACAACAATCACTATCACCACCATCGACTACAACGACGACGACGTCGACATCATATTTGATTACTAATAATGATGTTTCTATACCTGTAACAAAATCAGAAATAGATATTATTGCAAAATCGACAGAAAGTTTAGGACTAGACACTGATGAAGATATCTACAAAACTCCAAGAAGGGAAACCTATACCAATGATAATAATAATAATAATGATGATCAATCTGATAGTGAAACAGTACGAGATATGGTTGTTGATTTATTAACTCCAACTAAATCACGGAATGGAAATATTTCAATTATTGCAGATACACTATCTTCACCACGAAATATAAAAAGTCGTGTCCAGCCACCACCACCTAAACCATCATTTTTGCAGAGTATGAAAGTCAATGAGAATTTACGGAAATACACCGAGAAAGATCTCGCTGTTCAGGAAGCAGCAGAACGTGCCAAGAAAGTTGCACTTGAGAAGGAACAGGTTGCTAAAGAGGTGGAAAGGGGTGTTAGACGTGGTGAACGTAAAGTCAGTCGTTTGGCCCGACTTTATGAAGAAAAATATATGCAGTAATAGATATATAGAAATGTTTATAAAAATTAAAAAGTTTATATACAATATGCAATAAATAAATAAATAAATAAATAAATAAATAAATAAATAAATAAATAAATAAATAAATAAATAAATAAATAAATAGATGTATGAATAAATATATTTGTTTGATTTTATTTCTTTGGTAGTGCATTGTTGAATTCTCTGACGATAATTTCACAAGTAACTTCTTTACAAAGAGCCTTTTTATTGTTGTTTGGTACTTGTTTGAGGAATTCTAAACCAGAAGATTTTTCTAAAGATTCAACAGGAACTTCGAATGATTTCAATGGTGTTTCATTTGGAATTATTGCATTGGGCATAACAAAAGCTGCAACCGCCAAATCTTGTGAATTTGATGATTTTTTCTTACTTTTTTCAGCAACAACTAATTTGAAAAAATGAGTTGGAACTGCAATGTTTGGTGGATTACCAATAACTTCATAAGTTACACGGAATTTACCATCGTCACACTTTTTTGGCAAATATAAAGGACCAGTAATAATTCTGACTGAATTATAATCATTTGTTAAACGACGACAGAAATCTTCAAAGTGAGCCCAATAATCTCTGTTAAATCCAGCACCTACTTGTGGTGACATATTAGTCAAATAAAAAGTTTCATCCATTGCAGTTTGAGAAAATTTTGCATTTGCAGCTGGTGCTTGATGGCCTCTATCATAGCCTGAACGGAAATAATCTCTTAATCTTGCACGAAACTTTTCAGGGATTGATTCATCTTCTTTGAAAACAGAATTTTTCCTATCACCATTACTACCATTCTTTGAAATTGATTCAGGTGTAATATGTTCAACGACATAACTTGGATTCCTTGTCTGTCTATCGAAAACACTAATAAATTCTTGATGTGTTGCCATATCATGAACTGGACCTGGGAATCCATACTTGAAAAACTCTGCAGGATTGACGTTATTATTATTATTATTATTATTATTAGTGCTATTGATATCACCTTTACCTTTACCATTTGTTGGTAAACCACCAGGGAAAGAACCAATTGGTGAATTTGGTGGTGATGGTGGTGGTGCAGTTTGGGTTGATGAAGAAGAAGAACCCCAAAAGAAGAGAGCTGCAGATGATAAAGATAATGCAGGAAGTGTAATACTTTGTTTGAACATATCTGAAATGGTTATTTCCGTGTTATTTAATATTAAAATAAACGATAATATGAAATAAAAGAAAAAAACTGTACAAATAGAAAGGAAAAATAATTTTGATTTCATTTTCCACTCAAGCGGAAGGGGAAAAATGAAACTGTTTTATTGAAATTGTGTTTCAATTTGTGTATTTGAGAATGTAATGAAATGTTACATTGGTCTAATTGTAAGGCAGATTCGGTTTAGTACAAGATTTACTCGTTTGAATATTACGTCTTTTATAAATTTTTCATGAAATATGTTTTTGATTATAAAATTTCACGACCAGTCATATAATTTTTTTCATTTCAAAACAAAAGATGAAAAAAAATGACCAATCATAAAAAATTTACAACCACTACTGACATATAAATCATTTAAGATCAGCATTATCATCAACAAAACTAAATCATTCTTTTCCAGAGAAGAAATGGAAAAACCGTTAAGGATAAAAATAGTAAATAAAAAAAATTTTTTTTTTTCTTCTCTTTCTCTCCTCGGCAATTCCGTGAAAAAAAAAAAAAATTATTGAAATTGAAAAACTTTAACAACTCAAAGATATGGAGATGTAGAAAGAGTATTTGAATTAGTTTGAATATATATGGATTAATTGAATTAATTATTGATTGATTGATTGATTTGGTTGATTTATTGATTATCAGGAGATTGAGAATATGTTTCGATTGCACAATACACACAAGAGGTGTAATTTTGTCTATCGAATATCACAAAGGCGATGGTTGACATCTACACCTACATCACAAACAACAACTTCAAGTCGAGCGTCATCACCATATTCGATTTACACAATGAAAAACTTGATTAAATCTGAAGGGGCATATATAAAAGATCAGCAAATGAATGAGTTATACCAAAATATGAATTTACCATTGTTTTTATACAATGTTGTTATTGCACTTGGTTATAAGCATGGGGAAAGTACCGAAGGAGTTAATGGTGATTTAAATCATCGACAAATTCGTCTTTTTGTATTCGATAGACTCAAAGAATTGACAATTGAGTGTATAGATTTTAGAACAAATAAACCATTATCGTTAAATGATCGAACTGTGGAAATAAATGAAGAAATTTTATATTCAATTTTCCAACTTTCTTTAAATATGAATGCAATATCTGTTGCATATATGATCCTTGATATGGAAATTAAGAAAAAATCAAATAAAACAAATGTTAAGAATAAATTATTGAATCCTGGGAATATTTCAATATTGGTAGATTTATACAGTATCAATAGATCGAAAGCACGAAATCTTAAAGAATTGAACAATCTTTTAAATCTTGTGTTTAATTATAATAAATTAATAATAAATTCCAATTATGATGATGATTATATATTTAAATTTTCAGATTCACAAATCAATGCACTTATAGATAAAGCTTCATATTGTTTAATAGGTGATACAACAACATCAATAAATGAACCATATAATACAGTTATTAATGATTCATTATCAATATCGTCTTCATCAAGTATAGTTGAACTTTTTATTAGAGAATTTGGTTCAATAATAAGTAAACGAGTGACAAATTCTATTTCATACTATAAAATTGAGAATGAAGAAGGAGAAGAAAGAGAGGAGTATTTACAGACATCTGATGATTTGAATATACAAGAATTATTAGATAAACAATTATTATCTAAATATCTACAATTTTGTTATCTTGTAATTCAAGATAGATGTGAGAATAATGATCCTATTATGGTTTATAAAATATGGAGTATAATTAAACCATTTCATAATAAGTTATACAATGCTGCAATTAATTCAGAGAATAACAATTTATCAAATAATTTTTATTATTATCAAACACTTTCAAAAATAATTACAATTTTTAGCAAGAATAGACGATATAGGAAATTAATTGATCAAATACTTTATGATTTACCATTAGATTCTGTTAAAATATGTCCTGAATTAATGAGTTCAATACTCTATCATTGTGGTAGAACAGGTAATGAATCATTAGGATCAATTGTTGGATCCAGATATGATGATGATAATAATAATAATAATAATAAAAATAGCAATAATAGTAATAATAATAATACTCTAAATTTAACAGAAATTTTCGGTCAAGGTGGAGATTTAAGTATTTTAGGAACTGGTGAAAAATTTACACCAGGTCAAGTACATGCATTTTTAGCTTATAATTTAAGATTAGGGAATAATAAAAGGGCATTAGAAATCATTGAATATATTAAAAATCGATTGATTGGATTTAATGAAATTGATTTTAATGAATTAATAAGGAGTATTTTATACAAGAATAATAAAATTAAAAATGATGAAACAATTGAAAACAAAGAACTGTTTAAGAATAAATCAGAATTTGTTTGGAATTTAATTGTTGATAATTTCAAGACTAATAATGGTAAAATCAATAAATATGCATATATTACATATTTAGATTTTTTGATCAATTCAATGAAAGAAAATAATAAGAATAATGAATTGGATATGGTTCGTATAAATGAAATTTTTGAATATATTTCACTGAGTGTTACATATAAGGATAAAATTTTCTGGAATTATTTTTATATGAGTTATTTTAAATATTTGAATAGGAAATATCCATTAAATATTTCCAAAACGGTTTATGAAAATTGTTTTAAATTTACCACACTTTTCAAGAATAAGAATCAAAATAATAATAATAATAATAATAATAATAATAATAATAATAATAAGAATAAGAATAAAGATACAAATTTATTTAAATATTTTCAAAAATTAAATGATTATGAATTTCAAGTCAATCCATTCAATACTAGATTTACTAATGTACGTATACCATTAAATAATAACCTTAGATGTATGATACTCAGAGATATGTATCAAAGAAGTGATGGATATATGAAGCGGGCGTATAAATTGAAAAGCGAAGATATGAAAGAAGCTAAAAATCAATTTATAAATATTTCAAGATGGATATATTGGGAGCTTTTAAATATTGGTGGTAAAAACAATAAAAATATTGTTCAAAATAGTATAATCATTGATCTAATCAAAACAATTGATAAAAAATCACGTGAAATTGGATTTGATATTGATAAAACTTCCAATTCAAATGCCACTTCAGAAGTGGAAAGGAATTATAAGATGAGTAAAGGTGAAAAAGTTGCAATTGACAATATTACAGTTGATAAAGATTATGTCGATTCAATTGATAGGATGTATTCAATATGGTCAGATTCACTCATCACTAAAAAGGGTGAAAAATAGAATCAGAAAAAACGGAGTAGTGTTTATAAACTATATATTTAACGAATTAACTTTGTACATAATAGATAATAGATGATAAATAGCCAATGATT
>JAJMES010000227.1:14114-105208 GCA_030574275.1 Pichia sporocuriosa
TTTTTTTTTTTTTTTTTTTTTTTTTTTTTTTTTTTTTTTTTTTTTTTTTTTTTTTTTTTTTTTTTTTTTTTTTTTTTTTTTTTTTTTTTTTTTTTTTTTTTTTTTTTTTTTTTTTTTTTTTTTTTTTTTTTTTTTTTTTTTTTTTTTTTTTCATTTTTGCTTTTTGAATTATTCTTAATTTGTTTTTTTTTTGTTCTTTTTTCTAATACAGCTATTGAGTTATATATTCATATATAGATATATCTGACAAGACATCTTTATCTTACCAATAAACTCAACATGTCTTACGTTTTAACAGAAACCTCTGCAGGTTATGCCCTTCTCAAGGCATCAGATAAAAAAATTTATAAATCTTCAACTCTTCAAGCTGATCTTGATACAGCTGAAAAAGTTTTATCTCAATTTAAAATTAAGGCATTTTCCAAATTTTCAAGTGCTGCAAATGCATTAGAAGAAGCAAATTTGATTAATGATGGTAAAGTTTCTGATCAACTGAAGAAATTATTAGAAGAAGCAAAACCTGATAAAAAGACAACTTTAATAGTTGATGATACAAAATTAGCAAATTCAATTAATAAATTAGGTTTAAGTTATTCAGTTGTTTCTGATGCTGCAAGTTTAGATATTTATAGAGCTATCAGAGAACATTTACCAGAACTTTTACCAGGTATGAATGAAAAGGATATTTCAACAATGTCATTAGGTTTAGCTCATTCAATTGGTAGATTTAAATTAAAATTTTCACCTGATAAAGTTGATGTTATGATTATTCAAGCAATTGCATTATTAGATGATTTAGATAAAGAATTAAATACTTATGCAATGAGATGTAAAGAATGGTATGGTTGGCATTTCCCAGAATTAGCAAAAATTGTTGTTGATTCTGTTGCATTTGCTAAAATTATTATTAAAATGGGTATACGTTCAAATTGTGAATCAACTGATTTCAGTGAAATTTTACCTGAAGAAATTGAACAACAAGTTAAAACAGCTGCTGAAGTTTCAATGGGTACTGAAATTACCGATGATGATTTATTAAATATTCGTTTATTAGCTGACCAAATTATTGAATTTTCTCAATATAGAGAACAACTTTCAAATTATCTCTCAGCTAGAATGAAGGCCATTGCTCCAAATTTAACCTCTTTAGTTGGTGAATTAGTTGGTGCTAGATTAATCGCTCATGCAGGTTCTTTAGTATCACTTGCAAAAGCTCCAGCTTCAACAATTCAAATTTTAGGTGCTGAAAAGGCTTTATTTAGAGCTTTAAAAACTAAACATGATACGCCGAAATATGGTTTAATCTATCATGCTTCTTTAGTTGGTCAAGCGACTGGTAAAAATAAGGGTAAAATTGCTCGTGTATTAGCTGCAAAAGCTGCAGTTGCTTTACGTTATGATGCACTTGCTGAAGAAAGAGATGATAGTGGTGATTATGGTTTAGAAGTTAGATCAAAGGTTGAAAATAGATTGAGTGCTTTAGAAGGTAGAGATTTAAGATCAACTCCAAGAGTTCAAAAAGATATGAAAAAAGTTGATATTACTGAAGCAAGAGCTTATAATGCTGATGCTGATGCAACTATGGCCGATTCTGAAGAAAAGTCAGAAAAGAAGAGAAAGAGAGATGAAGACTCTGATGATGAAGACTCTGATGATGAAGATGAAGAAGAAAAGAAGGAAGTAAAGAAATCAAAGAAGGAAAAGAAAGAAAAGAAGGAAAAGAAGGAAAAGAAGGAAAAGAAAGAAAAGAAGGAAAAGAAGGAAAAGAAGGAAAAGAAAGAAAAGAAAGAAAAGAAGGACAAGAAGGAAAAGAAAGAAAAGAAGGAAAAGAAAGAAAAGAAATAAATTAAATTCTAGTTTCTATGATTCCACTTCATTTTTTATATTTAATTTTATAATCTATCTATGTATATGTTTACCACCCCCCTCTCTCATCTCATTTTTTATGAGTATAAAGTATACAATTACGCTTTATACTAATTACAGTTCTGTTTTTATTAAATAAAGAAAAAAAAAAAGTAACAAGAATTTTATATTGTAGAATCAGTAATGTAGTGATGATCAATATATTGAACATAAAGTCTTCGCTAAACATGTTTTCTCATATTAAGTTGGAATGAAATTGTAGTTTTTTTTATTTACTTACCATTTATCCAATTGTCTTGTTTTTTTTTTTTTATTTGATTCCATACATTAATCACCGATTTTAATTTCAATGTCTTTGCCGAAAAATTATGATACTGAAAGTACACATTCACAAGTTTCAGCAATTGTGCCCACCATTCAAATACGAGATTTTACTACGATACAGACAAAACGTTTACTAGATAGATTCTTACAAGAACTTGATGATGAAAATACAAATATTGATGACATAGAAAAGGTACTTACGGAATTATCCCTTAAATCGGGTATTGATTATGATACATGGTCTGAAAAATGTGCTTCTATAAATTTAGAAACAGGTGAAGTTGAAAAGCATGATAATAGTGCCTTCCTATCAGACATTGATCTATTGTATGAATTAAACAAGCGTTTAGAAAAAAATGATGGTGTTGCTATAAGAGAGAAAGAGGATTCAGAAAGGTCATTAATTTTGTCATTATTGCAGAAAGAGACAAAACTATCCCAACATTATGAGTCCTTACTTAAATCATATGAAAATCTACTAGAATCTTCAATTTCACATATTAAGGAACGTCGAGAACAGACTTATGGTGTATATTATGAGTCTGAAAACGATATTTCATCAGTTACTAAACCATTGCGTTCGATACAGTCGATTCAAATTACACAATCATTGAATTCAAGGGCTAAAGATTTAAAACGAAATGCTGAATTACTCAAATGTCTAACGAGGAACAAAAAAATTGATTTGGAAATTGTCAAGTCTTCAATAGCCGCTCAAACTGTTGAACTTGCTAAGGCTTTAGATGAAGATGATGATTGAAAATAATAAAAAGGAGAAGATGTGAATAAGTTGCTAGTTTTTTTTTTTTTTTTATACATATACGATATAATCTATTTATTTAATTATTTACGTATTTAATTATTCTTCTTTACATCATCCGGAATTTTACTTGTCTTTTGCAGTTCAAGCTCACTTTTTGCACATAATTCACGAATGGCTATAGTCACTGTTTGATTCTTGTCAATTTGTTTCCACCTTTTTTCAACTACTTTGACATCAACACCACGTAAAATAAGACGGAATACCGCATATATAAGTAAACAAAAAATAACGTATGGTTTCTTCAGTATATATGCCCAATTAATGTTTCCCCATTCAATTTGAATGTCATTTGAATTTATCTTATCAATAATTGTTCGATCAGAAGTATTCTCTGTAATTTTGCTACTATTATTATTCTCAGGCTCGGTGCGTATGTCAATATCATGGCTTTGTAATTCAGAAACCATACAATCAATTTTAGATTTTAATGTTTTAATTTTGAAATCTTCCAGTATTTTTAAATTGTTTTCAACCTCTTTAGTCTTCTGTAACAATAAGCGCAATTCATATTTTAATCTTGCATTACTCTTAATAGTATTTTTGAATTTATCCTCAAGTTCAAAATATTTGCCAACAACTTTATTAACATCACATCTAGTTGAATTATATTTCAATGAAACACATGTAGCTACATTCTTTTCCGAATTCACAGAATCTAAAAGATATTTGGAATAAACTTGTAAATCCTGTTTTAAACTCAATGAACGCTGAACCATCTCAGATTGATACTTAGCCTCTAATTTGAGATATTTCATTGCTAAAACTTCAGCGGTCAAAAATTTCATACTTGGGAATTCAAATCCAAATACATCAGTTCCATTTCCTTCATAAACAAGAGAATCTTCTAAAGCTGAAAATGATTCACACCTTCTCAATGAAACTAAGGGTTTTGGTGAATTATAAATTGTGAAATAGTCAATAGGTACGTAATTTGATTCTGAACTATTATTCGTATGTAAACTTTGAGATCCAAAAACACTCTGCTTTCGTTTTTTGTTGCTCAATTTTGTATTTATAGAGAAATTAGTACTTGTAGCTGAATTTGGAATTGAAGTAGCATCTAAATTATTGTTATTATTGTTATTTTTATAAATATTTCCCTTCCCATTAACAATATTATCCAATGGATTTACATCAGTTTTTAAATTTTCTTCTCCATCATTAAGAGAGTTCTCATTATTTCCAACACTTTCAACACTAGAATGATCCCATAATTTCAATCTATTACTTCTCCAACTTTGTGCACGTTCTAAAGTATTGTTGGACATTTCATCCCTTTCCATTTTCATTTTAATTTCAATCGAATATTTATTTAATTCACATTCAACTAATGGTATACTATGTCTTCTTTTTATTCTTTTCATAAAATTAACATAATCATGATCAATATCTGAATCATAACTAAATTTATAGCTTCCAGATGTAACATTTGTTTGCGTTGAAAATGCCGTATTTAGTTGAGATAAATGCTCATAAATATCATTATTTGGTTGTAATTCATTTATTGACGGTTGAATGCCATCACCATTACCATTTCCTATAAGACCATTTGAAGAAATCCTGGAATGAGTTTTACTTGAATGTAAATTAGATGGTAATCTATTATGTCCATGATAAGGATTCGTGCTATTATTATTAAAATTATGATGTGGATCATCAAGCTCATAATCATATTCAAATCCATTTTCGTATTCATAAATCCCATCACTGTCATATTCATTTGAAATATATCCATTTTTCAATAATACATTTCCATTATTATTATTATTATTATTATTATTACTATTATTATTATTATCATGACTGTTATTACGTTGATTATCAAGAATTTCATTTTTAAACCCACTATTTTGTCGACTATTAGAACCACTATAATCACTACTTGATATTACATTTGGCGAATTTTGGGAATTTTTCATCTTTTTCTTATCTCTCACGCCATTAAATCTACTTGAATTTATATTCGATTTGTTATAATAATCAGAATCTGAAAATGTACCATTTTCATAATCATCATCATAATAATTATCATCTTCATTTTTGTAAGGATGTGACGCACGCCATGATTTGAAATTAGAAGAACTTTTATTATTTTTATTATTATTAGAATGATCATAGTAGTTTTGATAATTGCCTGCATATTCACCATCATCAACCGCATAATTACTATTACCATTTCCAATATTATAGTTATAAGTACCATAACCATTCAAGGAATTTGAATTAGATTTTTCTCCATCATTGCTGTTATTACTGGCATGTGATTTATGTCTAGTATTAAAATTGTTAAAACTTATTGCCGGTTTTTTAGAAGTTAATGCCGAATTTATAACTGGATTGTATTTTGTTATATTGCTGTTAAAAAGATCGACATCATCAGCACCAAAATCATCACGATTAACGTCAAGTATTGGTACATTTTGACTCTTATAACTATTACTTTTTGTATTAGAATATTCATCTTCTGAACTTAAATATGCATTAGAAAACGAGTTGGATTTAGCATTTTTTTTCCCATGTATAATCACATCATTATCATCAAAAATGTTACCCATTTCTTCATAATCATTTCGATGATATTTTTGTAAAATATCCCTATCAATTTCCTTATTTTTAGTTTCCCTATTTTCAGTACTCAATGATTTATTGCCCTTTTTACTATTATCAATTTCTGAAAATTTTGTCAGAGAAGAATTTTTAATATCTGAACTTACATTATCAGATTTAGTAGGGGGTGAAAAAGATTGAACATTTGATTTTGATAAAAATTTTTTATTACCATCCATTAAACTATTACTCCTCGTATTTTGTGCAATTTTCTTTATTGATTTATTTGAAAGTGAATCATTTATAAGATCTATTGCTTTACCATCTGCATAATATAGATAAGTTAATTGTTTACCAATAGACATATGTTTAATATGATCAGTATTTTGACAATTAATTAATTTAGTTTGATCATAATTAGAATGTGAATGGAAACTAAAGGGGGAAGCAGTTGCATTATGTGCAATAAATTGTAAATTTTTACCTGAAGTGATATCAATAACAGTATTTTTAACTAAATCTTTCATTTTGCTCAAATCTTTTGTTAAATTTTGTGAAACTTTTATATTTTGACCCCACTCAATTAACTTAATTAAAGTTTGTAAGTTTAATTTTGAAGTATTATCTAATTTATAATATTTTTGAAATTTTGAAATTGAAGATTCAAACTTTTTGACATCCATTGGATCCTTTG
Source organism: Pichia sporocuriosa (assembly GCA_030574275.1). Lineage (NCBI taxonomy): Eukaryota > Fungi > Ascomycota > Pichiomycetes > Pichiales > Pichiaceae > Pichia > Pichia sporocuriosa. The sequence goes on from JAJMES010000227.1 coordinate 20,369, forward strand.
GAACATTAAAATTATTACCACCAGATTCTAATAAATATCTACATAAGATTGTAAAACCAATAATTGCCTTTACAGAATCAGTAGGATGACAAGTTGGTGGTTTAATTTCAATTAAATTTAAAACAAATGGTATTTCAAATATAATTCTCCACCATCCATTTATGGCATCTTCAGTTTTATCACAGAATAAACCATCACAATAAATTGGATCTAATAAACCAAAATAATTTAAAAATGTTTGAGTTATCAATATAATATCAATTACGGAATAAGTGATTAAAATTTTGGAATTGATTTTGAATGCTGAATTAAATTTTTGTTCCATTGATTTGGTTGGTTCATCAGTTGTAGTTGCAGATCTAGAACCGCAACCCAATTTTCTCAAATTATGATTAACCACATAACATATATAATCATCAGATATATTACCAGTTTTAACATCAATTAATGAAAGGAATGGATTAATCTGAGCTAAATTTGTTATAAAAGCATAACCTAGTTTTGTTTCAGTTGCAACACAGAATGGTGATTCCAATTGCCCAACAAGATAAGAAATAAATTTTTGGGGCCAATTTTCATAATGTGTTATTTTTTTATTATTATTATTATTATTATTACTATTATTTGAATTTGAAATTTGTGAATCAGGTAATAAAGATTGTACATGATAAGCAATTATACGATTTTTTTGATCACCGGTATAAATCACCAATAAATTACTCAAAGAACGAGAAGAAATCCATTGTTCAACAAAATAAGCCTCATAACCAACCAATTCAACAATTTGAATATTAAAACAAGACGAATAATTTGGAAGTGCTTTAAAATATGGTAAAATCTTTGAAAATGCAATAGTATCGGGTATTAAAAATGAGCTTGCATTAAAAAATTCCGAATATTTCAAATAAATATCATCCACCTGCATATTCAATTGGTAATTGTCCATAAAAACTTGTCAAAAAAGGAAAAGAAAGGAAAAGAGAAGAAATGATCAAAAATAAACTTACCAAAAATGGAAAATGATCATGTTAAAGTAAAGTGGCGTATTATTCGATTATTTTGCGCCACAATTTGCCTGTTTTTCTTTTTCTTTCTCGTTTCGTTGTGATCAAAAGAATGAATACAATTGTCCTTTTCTTTTATTGGATGATTGCTTATTTATTTATTAGTTTATTTGTTAGGTTATTCACTTAGTTTATTAATCAATTACTCGTTTATAGTATAATCAATGTCTTCAGAATTACCAGAGGCGTTTTTCCGTATGTGTATTTTTTTTTTTTTTTTTTTTTTTTTTTTGTTTAATAGTAATGATAATTATTATTATTCTTATTATCATCATCATTGATAAGTACAATTTAATTATAAATACTAACTCTAACTGAATCAATTTAAATAGGCTCAGCGGATATGTCATTGGTACAATTTTATATCCCTTCAGAAGTTGCAAGGGATTGTATTTCAATATTAGGTGATATGGGTGATGTCCAATTTAGAGATATGAATAAAGATGTCAATTCTTTTCAACGTGCCTTTGTTAAAGAAATTAGAAATTTTGATCAGACTTCTAAACAAATAAAATATTTATCAAATTCAATCAAAAAGCAAAAGATTAAAATAACACCCAATTCATTTGATTATCTAATACCATTGCCATCAGTTAATTATAATCAATTTCAAAATATTGAATCAAATTTAACACCTTCTCAATTGAGTGATTTATTAAAAGTTATTGAAAATTATGAATCAAATGTAAAGCAAATGTCAGATACGAATAACGATCTTTTAAAAAGGAAAAATTTATTATTGCAACATCGAATGGTTTTACAAAATACAAGAAAATTTTTTGATTCAAGATTATCATTAGAATTGAATGATAATGATTCAGTTTTTAATCAAGTTAGATTATCATCTGATTCCACAAATGATAGTTTTATAATTTCTGATGATGAAATTGATATTAATAATAATAACAATAATATTATCTTAGAATCTGGCTTATCAAATAATTCAAGAAATATTACAAATTCAAATTTAATTTCAACTGGTAGGAATGAATTAAATGTTTTAGGTTCAACAATGAATTTTATAAGTGGTATTATTGATACTGATAAATTTTTAATTCTTGAAAAAATTTGTTGGAGAACTTTAAGAGGTAATTTATATATAAATCATGTTCAATTAGATGAACCATTGGTTGATTTAGATACAAATGAAAAATCGTTTAAATCTATTTTTTTAATTTTTACACATGGTGATACTTTAATTAATAAATGTAAAAAGATAATTGAATCATTAGATGGTAAAATTTATAATGTTGAAAGTGATTATGAAATTTATCAACAAGAATTAAAATCTATTAATAATAAATTAAGAGATTTAAATGAAGTTTTAATTCATACTGAAGAGCGTTTAACACTTGAATTAAAAGAAATTGCATCTGAAATTGAAAAATGGAAAATTATAATATATAGAGAAATTTCAATTTATGAAACTTTAAATTTATTTAATTATGATTCAACTAGAAGATCTTTAATTGGTGAAGGTTGGATTCCAATTAATGATTTACCATATATAAATAATGCATTAAAAGAAGTTACTGAAAGGATAGATTTTGAATTAACAACAATTGTAAATATTATTAAAACTAATAAAACTCCACCGACATTTCATAGAACTAATAAATTTACTTCAGCATTTCAATCAATTATTGATGCTTATGGTATTGCAACTTATCAAGAAGTTAATCCAGGTTTAGCTACAATTGTAACATTTCCATTTATGTTTGCAATTATGTTTGGTGATTTAGGTCATGGATTTATTTTATTTATTGCAGCTTTAACTTTAGTTCTTAATGAGAAAAAAATTGGTTTAATGAAGAATAGGGATGAAATTTTTGATATGGCATATACAGGTCGTTATATTTTATTATTAATGGGATTATTTTCAATGTATACAGGTTTAATTTATAATGATTTATTTTCAAAATCAATGACAATTTTTAAATCAGGTTGGAAATGGCCAGAAAATTTTAATGAAGGTGATAGTATAATTGGGAATCAAATTGGTGTTTATCCATTAGGTTTAGATCCTGCTTGGCATGGAACAGAGAATAATTTATTATTCACAAATTCTTATAAGATGAAATTATCAATTTTAATGGGTTTTATTCATATGTCATATTCATATGGTTTTGCATTAGTTAATTATAAATTTTTTAAATCAAGAGTTGATATAATTGGTAATTTTATACCTGGTTTACTATTTATGCAATCAATTTTTGGTTATTTAACATTAACAATTATTTATAAATGGTGTGTTGATTGGGTTGGAATTGGTAAACCAGCCCCAAGTCTTTTAAATATGTTAATTAACATGTTTTTATCACCAGGTACAATTGAAGATCAACTTTATCCAGGTCAAGGACCAATTCAAATCATTTTAGTATTTATTGCACTTATTTGTGTTCCATGGTTATTACTTTATAAACCACTTACATTGAAGAAACTAAATTCAAAGAGTATTGAATTAGGTTATGCAGATATTGATAATCAATTAGGATCAAGATTTTCTATTGAATCTGTTCCTTTTAATAACGATAATCTTTTAAATCCATTTTCTGATGATGCCGAAGTAATACAATCATCAGGAACACAATTACAAGATAATATGAATATTGATAATTATGAAAATGATGAAAATGATGATGGTGAAATAGAACCATTTAATTTTGGTGATGTTATGGTTCATCAAGTCATTCATACAATTGAATTTTGTCTTAATTGTGTTTCACATACGGCATCTTACTTACGTCTTTGGGCATTATCACTTGCGCACAATCAATTATCAGCTGTTTTATGGGAAATGACTATTCAAAATTCTTTTTCACCTTATGATCAAGTTGGATTTAAAGGTTCAGTTATTGTCTTTTTACTCTCTGGTATGTGGTTTGTATTGACTGTTTGTATTTTGGTTGTAATGGAAGGTACATCTGCGATGTTACATTCACTTAGATTGCATTGGGTTGAAGCAATGTCTAAATTCTTTGAAGGTGAAGGATATGCATATAATCCATTTAGTTTCCATCAAATATTACTTGATATTGAGACCGCTGAATTTGAAGAAGAGAAACAATAATAATATGATTACATATACATACATACATTCACATTGCTACTACTAAACTATTTAAAAAGATAAATAAATAAAACTAAATAAATAAATGAATAAAGAGAAAATAAAACACCGCGTTTTCTTTTCTTTTCTTTTCTTTTCTTTTCTTTTCTTTTTTTTTTGTTTACATTTTGATATGTCAATAAAAGTTGATTGATTTTATGAATTTTTCCCCTTTTTTTATTTAATGTTACTTTTTTTTTTATTACGATAAAATTGGAAAATGATAAGGTCTCAATCATACCATAAGTTGAACAGAAAGCTATCAACTTCAACGGAGCAAAATTCCGAGCCTAAACGTAAACAGTCAGTTCAGAAACTACGGACGAGATCATCTACAGCTGCATTGGGCAATATTGAAGATGCAAAGGCAGATGTGAAAGCTAAGGATAAAGAAAAGGTCAAAGGACGAAAAAAGGATGCATTGGAAAAATTTATAGAATCACCACAGGCTTTGTTATCAACGAGTCTACAACAACTTCGGCACACTATTCTTTGTGAATCACTCTCTGAGGAATGTCCATATAGGGCATATATATGGAGTATTTTACTCCGAGCTTCTCCTGTGGAGAGTGAATGGTATAGTGGTGTTGTTTCTCGTGGGGAGGTTAATGGTGGAAATATTGGATTTGGTGGTGATTCAGGGTATGATCATGTTGGTGAAAAGATAAGAAATGATGTTTTCAGGACATTTCAAAATGATAAGACTTTTTGGAGTAAGGTTTCAGAGGGAGAATTTATACGTGTGTTAAATGTATTTGCATGGTGTGTTATTCAAGATACTATTGGTACTGATATTGATCCTTCAAGTGGGGACATTATTATTTCACCCTATGTTCAGGGGATGAATGTTATTGCAGGTCCATTCTTATATATATGTAAAAGTGAACCTCAATCATTTACTCTATTTTACAATTTATTGATGGTACATATGCCAAGATACATTACACCCAATTTGAATGGGACTATGGATGGTGTGAAACTTGTTGATCTTGTATTACAATCTGTTGATCCTAAGCTTTCAGAATTTTTACAGTCGAATATGTCAAGTGCTAAAATCTACGCATTACCTTCAATTTTAACCCTTTGTGCTTGTACTCCACCATTAGATCAATTGGTAAAATTATGGGATTTTCTATTCAGTTATGGGATACATATGAATATTATATTTGTAGTTGCACAATTGCTATTGATACGTTCAGAACTTATTGAGTCTAAAAGTCCAATGAGTTTACTCCGACAATTCCCACCATTAAATTCAGAAAAAATCATAAAGTTATCCTTGAGTATAACAAAACACATACCAAATGATCTTTATGACCTTATAGTGAGACATCCCTTTGATGATACTGTTACGACATTGATTGATAATTATAAATAAATATTCATACAAATATTGCTGTATGTTATATATAGCTCTCGTTGTAATACTTTTATACCATAATTTTTGTGATTAGTCTCTAACGATGTGAAAATGCACTTACGTAATATTTCCGCCCAGTAATAATATTACAATTACAAACATAAAATACACACGTCTATGTGAATATACTGCTGTGATCAAAGTCATCCACATAACCACCAAGAACCACACGACTGTGAAAGTACCTTCCACAGATCTTTGTCAAACACGCCTTTGCATCCTTTGGAGTTTTGAATTTGACATATATACGGCCGTATTCTGGTGCCACGTCGTCAATTTGTATCCGAAACCCTTCTGGTGGTCGCACTAATACGAGATTTTCAAATCCATTCATTGTGGAGATATCATTTTTGATAGCTTCATATACTTGTCTATATTTATCATTGTCAAGAACATCATTTAATGATATGCAATTTAACAATTGAATAGTTGAGGTTATTTCGTGTCTGGATATATTGGTTGTACGAGAATCAGCTAACTCTTTAACATTACTAACTGTAAGTTCAATATCTTGATGATAATTATTATTTGAATTTTCACACACGAAAAAACAATTCAAACCTTCATTTTTTGAAATTTCTTTTAATTTTTCATCAATAACATTCTTTTCCAGTCCTTTAAAATCAAAAAATGCAACATCAATGCTATCATATGTTAATTTATTCATTAAAATAACCATTGAATTTAATTCACCATACTTTGATAATAATTCTTTAAGTTTTGAATTATCCATATCAAGGGGTAAATTATTCACACAACATAATTTTGATGATTGAATAATTTCTTCAATGATTTCATCATTTTCAACTTGTTGTTGTTGTTGTTTTCGAAATTCAATATATTCGTTTGGTCTTGTAATTAATAATGTTGAATCTAATTCTTCAATATGTTTATTATTAAATGACATGAGTGTAGTTGCAACCAATGATGTAACACAATCAATAATCATTGAATTTGACTCAAAATCTACAAATATCTTTAACAATAGTTCTTCATACAAAACATTGGGTATAACAGTCGATGTGAGAAATCCTTCAAGAAAACTTTGTACGGTTTTTGGTGAAACTTTATCAAAATCAACACCTTTCAAAATAACCTTTTTAGAAAATTTTGAATCTAGGGTAGATTGAAGCCTCTGTTCTACTCTTCTAATTTGCTGTAATTTTTTCATATTATTTTGCTTTTTGATTAATTCCTCTATACTTTCCTTACTAAGACTTTGTAACAAGTTTTGAGACGGACTTGAAAACACGCCCGAAGATTTGGCAAATTTTGCAGACATTCCCTCTAATCCAGCAGGGATTTTGTTCCATAAACTGGGATTTGGTTTCATTTCTTCCAGTGGAATGACGGGTATATTCATCCTCTTATTATGAAAATTTCTATTATCCTGCTGATATGGACGTTTTTTTGGAATAAATTTATCATCATTTGATCTATTTCGGTATCCATTATTTCTATTATTTCTATCAAATCCATTATTCCTGTTGTTTCTTTCATTCTGATACCTCATTGGAGCAGATGGTCTTTGTGGTCTACTATTTGTTAATCTTGAATCACGTTCTCTACCGCCATTAGCACCAGCCCTAGATCCATACCCAGCTCCAGACCCAGTTGCTATTTGATCCCTTTCAGGACCTTTTCTATTTGCACCACGCCTTTCATTAAACATGATATTTACAGTGTGGTATGTCCCAAAGCAACAGAAACAATACGAACAAAAAAAAAACAAAATAAAATAAAAGTAATGAATTTGTTCAGTTATACGTTCTTTGTCCTCTTCAAATTCGCTTTTCTTTTTTTTTTTTTTCAATATTCATGAATCTTTTTTTTTTTTTTCTTTTCCTTTCCTTTTTCTCTATGTTATTACGTGTCTTCTTTTTTTCTTTATAATTATATTGTATAGAGTTTAACGTTTTTAATATTTTCCTTTCTTAGTTTTAATAAATATATATAATGAAGGTGTCAATTACATTTATACTGTCATTTTTCTTATGTTTGTTTGGTACACAGGCAGCTTTACTTGGTATTGATTTTGGTACGGAATATACCAAATCAATCCTTGTTGCACCAGGTGTTCCATTTGATATATTGTTAACCTCTGAATCGAAAAGAAAGGATATTTCCGGTTTATCAATTTTGCTTGGATCAGAAAAGGAAAATCCCCAAGTTTTGAGAAAATACGGTACTCAAGCTTTGGCCACATGTATCAAAAACCCAGAATCTTGTACATTATATATGAAATCATTATTAGGAGTGGGAAAGGCAGATGAAGGATTGAATGATTATAGAATGAAATTTCAAGGTGTTGGATTAGGTGATCAAACTGGTAGAGATGCAGTTTCTGTTGTTGTAAATGATAAAACTGGTGAAAATAGTCAAACTTTCCTTGTTGAAGAAATTGTTGCAATGATATTCCTTGAGATTAAAAATCGTGCAATGGATTATTGGAAAGAGAGATCACCTGAAACTCTTGGTACGATCGATGAAGTTGTTATATCTGTACCGAGATATTTTAATGAAGCTGCAAGACTTGCATTAGCTGATGCAGCTGAATTAGCAGGTATGAAAGTTGTTGCATTAGTTGATGATGGTTTAGCCGTTGCATTAGATTATGCACAAAAGAGAAATGATTTCCAACCTGATGAAAAGGAATATCATTTAATTTTTGATGCAGGTGCAGGTTCTACAAAGGCCACTTTGGTTTCATTCACAAATGTAAATGGAACGATTGATTTAGAAATTTTAAATTATGCATCTAATGATAAATTTAACGGTGAACTTTTCACAGTAATGGTTAGGGCTATTATTTTAGAGCAATTTTCTGAGAAGGAAGGTATTCCAATAAGTGATATTTTATTTGATACAAGATCTATGAAAAAAGTTTGGCAAGCTGCTGAAAAGGCTAAATTGATTTTAAGTGCAAATACTGAAACTTCAGTTACAATTGAATCATTTTATAATGATATTGATTTTAAAGGATTTATTACAAGAGGTGAACTTGAAAGTAAAATGGAGATATCATTATCTGTGATTCCTCAAATGTTAGATGCTGCTTTCCAAGGTTTTGATATTAAAAAGGATATTAAATCTGTTATTTTAACAGGTGGCTCTGTACGTGTACCAATTATTCAAGAATATCTTGTTGATTATCTTGGATCTGATGAGCTACTTTCTAAAAATGTCAATGCTGATGAAAGTGTTGTTTTTGGTACTACTATTCGTGGTGCACAACTTTTAAAATTGACACGTAAATCACAATTTAATATTATTGATCATAATCCATTTGATTACAAAATAAATTATAATTGTGCAAATGGTAAATATGGAGTTATTGATGTTCAAAAGGGAATTTTATCCAATGAAAAATTTAGTACAAATTTAACTGAATTTAAAGATGAATTTATTCCTGAAATTAAAGTTGATATTTTACAAGGTGGTAATGTTCTTACACATAAATTTAATTATACAATGCCTAAAAGGTTTAATGAAACTTCATGTGATGGTGGAATCGATTATATTTTAAATTATGGATTTTCTAAGTCAAATATTTTCAATGTTCACAATATTAAAATTAATTGTTATTCAATTAAAAATGGTAGTATTTCAGAAACTCCTAAAGTAAGTAATATGATTTCCGAATCCAGATATTATGGATTTGAACCAATGCCAAATAATATGAAGCAAATATCTTTAAATAGATTGGCACAATTTGACAAGATGGATATGGAACGTCAAAAAATGTCAGATTCAAGAAACAATCTTGAAGGTAAACTATATGAAATTCGTTATTTACTTGAAGAATATGAAGATATTTTACCTAGTGATATGTACGATGAAATTTCATTAAATATTACTTCTGAATTAGAATGGTTAGATTATGATAGTGATGATGCGGTTTTGTCAGATATCACCAAAAAATATCAAAACACAAAGAGAATGGAAAAAGACCTTCAAATATATATTTCTGTTTCTGATTATGATTTGGCAATTGAAAATATCAAAGTAGCATATGAAGAATTGTTGATTAAGAGGGAAGAAACAGAAAAAAATGTCAACAAGATCTTAGCTCAAGATAAAATATTAGAAGAAGAATGTGCATTATATGATATTGATTATAATACCACAATTTCCAAAGTTTACGGTTCTGTTTGGCCAGATGATGAAATCATTGTCAAGATTGATAACGCATTGGATGATATAAAGGCTGTTGTTGAAGTTTTGGATTCAACATCTGATGCGCAAATATATGCAAAGATGGATCATAACATGTTTGTAGATGCAGTGAAAAAGATCACTACGGTTGGCAAATCATTAGATCCTATAGTTGGTAAGTATAAAATGGTATTTGATGCAAGAAGTGAATTTATCAATTCACAATATCTAAGCAGGGCTAAAAAGGCAGCTAAAAAGGCAGCAGCAGCTAAGGATTCCAAAACAAGCAGTACCACAACGATAGCAACAGACACAATCAATACTCATACCACTACAACATCAGAAATTAACCATGATGAACTCTGATAGTGTATAATCCATGTAGTTTTATGTATATTTCTTAAAAGAAAAATGATAACAATAAAGACAAAAACGCGTATAGAAAATGAAAGAAGGAAAAAAAAAAAAAAAAAAAAAAAAAAAAAAAAAAAAAAAAAAAAAAAAAAAAAAAAAAAAAAAAAAAAAAAAAAACAAAATCGAAGAATGACAAATTTGAGGATTTAGAAGAAGTTTTAAATAAAATGGAATAGATATCTTCTCTTTTTTTTTTTAATTTAATTATTGATTTTTCAAGATAAGAAATGCCCAGGATTGATCCGGAACTTGTACAGCCTTTGAATATCATTACGGATACATTACTCAAAAGGCCAGGGCTGGTTAGTTTACAATCAATCAAACGATTGTCAGAAATTTATGGATTTACAACATTTGTTGAACATTCTAAGGTTGGAATGAAAAATTCCGAGGATATACAGGTACGTTTGAGTATATCCGGTCTTGTTTTACTTATTGATATTGATTTTGTTGTCAAATTTGGTGTAAGTGAATATAATGAATTAATTGGATCACCCAATAATAGTTTGAATATAGGTGCTACAGCAGTTAGTAATAATATGCTTTCAAGTTTATCGAACCAATTTATTGAAAATGTATCGATATCTTCAGCAATTGTTCCCGATGGTATTGATGGGGAGAGTTATGATTTCCTATTTGGATTTGGAAATTCATTCTCGAGTAGTGATATCTTATTGTCAAATTTGAAAGAGAAAACATTGGATGCTTTTAATAAGAACTTGCGAGTCTTACTTTTCTTTGATAGATTGAGCAAAAATAAACCCGATGATTTATTCACCATGTTTAGTGAGATTGTATGGGGTATTACCAAGAAGGTTGAGTTAGATAAGGCTAAATCATTACAAAATGAAGATAATGATGATGATAATGATGATGATGATGATGATTGGGATGATGGGATCAATAGTATGGGAAAAGTATTAGTCAATCAAAAGAATAAAGTTGGCGTTTTTTTAAAATATTGGGTAGATGATAGATATACCAATAGATGGATCCAAAATGAGAAAAATGTTAAAGTAAATGTTAAAGATTACATGATGCATTTCAAAGTAAAAGAATCTTTCAATTATAAAACTTTAGATCAAAATTTAGATGGAGAAAATGATTACACAGAAAACACAGAGGTTAAGGTTGAAGATTCTAAATTAGGTTCTAATTTTAATGAAAATGTTGATGTCCTCGATGTTAAACTAGAAAAAAATACCATGTCAAATATTGTCACTGATAGTGATACTCGTATTAATTCAAATGATAATATTGATATTGATGTTGATATTGATGGAGATGGAGATGTAAATATGGGTAATGATAATGGGAACAAGAGAATGTTTGATACTAATGATATGGTATGGAAGATTGACGAAAGCCATGGATTGATTACACTTGAAATGTGTCCTAGTATTTGGATACCTGATGATGTTCTTAAATTTAATAATATAAAATATGAAGTTATGACTAGTGATAATGAAAACTGGGGTGATAACCAAAATGATGGCGATCTTGAAGATATTGAATATGATAGCAGGTTAGATAAGTTTTACAAATCTATCAATGATGGGGATGGATATATTAGACTCTATGATTCAGATGGTGAAAAATTAGATATTCAATTTCTTGTTGGATGTAAAATGGTTAGATTATTTAAGATGCAACTTGGTGATATCAATAAATTACAACATTTGTTAAATGTATTGCGGAACTGGTGTAAATTGAATAGTATGCTACGAAAGGTACTTATTATATATGATCATAAAATAGATAACAACGATAAGGCCGAAGTCGAGGAAGGTGAAGTTGATATGGTAATTGAATTGGGTGATGTATTTCAAACACAACCGAATGCACCAATAATTGAATCATCTAATAATACTGATAATGAACGTATAACAATCACAACCATAAATATCGAAGAGATTGAAATTACAGTAGAAGGACAAGATAAGAAAAGGCAAAAGATAAACGTCGTCGGTGGACGGTGTGCGGCAGCACCCTCAGAAGCTGAAATTTGCGAGCGATTTTAGGGAGGGAAAATTATAGTGGGCCGGTTATTTCTTCGTTTTGTTGGATAAATTGTTGTTATGTTTAATTTGTATATATATATATATATATATATATATATACGATTGTATACAATATAATATTTAAATAGGGGGAAAAAAAAAACAGAGATTTTTTTTTATGGAAAGAAATAGATATTGAACACTCTGGAAGTGGAAAATGACAAAATCTAAAGGTAAGAAAAAGGCATATTTTAAGCCATTGTTTAAAGTTAATGCATCTAAATGTGAAGATGTTGAGAAGCAGTCACAGTTGATGTTAGACAACCATAAAAAGCTGACTGATTCTGAAACATCCACGACGAAGGATGGATTGAGGAAGAACCATGCAAAACCGAAGAAGGACCAATATGTATTAGTCCATTCCTTTTTAGGTGATAATGAAGTTGATAATACCGGTGAAGGTAATCATAATAATAATAATAATAATAATAATAATAATAATAATAATAATAATAATAATAATAATAATGACCATAAGAATAATCACACAGAATTAACATCTGATGGGTTATTTACAAATATGAATATTGAAACAACGTCGATTAATTCGAAGAAATCATATTCAAGTTCCTTATGTAATGATGGAAGTGGAAATGGAAATAATATTATAAATGATGGAACCCTTTCTAATTTATTCAAAAAATCCATTAAAAGACATGATGACAACCATAAGAAGCATCATGTCGAAGAAGATGATCATGAATTTCAAAGTGTACCGGTGGAAACTTCAAATTCCCATTCTTCGAGACTAGGAATGTTTTTTTCTACATCTTCTTCTTCAAATAACGAACCATTAAATAATGATTTACAAAATTCTCAACAATTTGCTACGGAATTAGAATCACAATTACAAAAGCCAGAGACAGTGAAGAAAACATCAAGGAGTGTTAGCTTTAAAAAATTTTATTCAAGGAAATCCAGATCAAAATCTGAGCAGAGTTTTGTTCCACCTACTAAGATAGAACCCAATTTTGTAAATACATCAATGAAAAATCCTATTAATATTAAAGGTTCAATTACATCACATCAAGTTATATTCCCTCAACCACAATATGATTATTTTTCTAATGTGATCAATATGGGCAAGACAACGCGGAATAGATCAACTTCATCATCTTCAGCTTATCTTCGACAACAACAACAACAGCAACATTTTTTAAATGATAATTCATTTTTGAATTCTCCAAGCGCAATTATAACACCAGTTGGAACTCCATTTAGTTTACAACATGAATCATTTGAGGATATAATGACACCAACTGATACACCAAATACAATTGATGATGATAATAATTTTGAAGTATGCTCGATAAATACGACAAGTACGAAAAGATTCAAAACTGTGAAAAGATCAAATTCTATAATTTCATTGAATTCATCAGTAAGCATGCAGGTTGTTACACCAGTTACAACTACCACTCAAGGTGGTACACCGATTTCATCATCGCCGTTAATTTCGTCAGTTTCTAATTCTGGAAGTATCAGTAACACTGGCAGTAGATCTGCTGTTAACATATATCCATCTTTAGGAACTAGGGCTAGAATGCTCAGCTGTTCATCAAATGTCTCTATTGGACATCATATGATGGGTAATAATGCACAAAAATCACCATCAGTTATTGTTGGTAAGCAAGCTAAAAATAAATCTATAAATAATACACAACAATCGATGCAATTGCAATTGCAACAACCACAACCGCAACAACAACAATTAACGATATCATTACAACAACAGCAGCATCATCAACAACAACAGGAAGTTAAATTGAAAGATATAAGGGGAGTATCATTCTCGTCATCTACTTCTTTATTAGATACAGATCCTAATAAAAATGGACAATATATACCTAATACAAATTCTAATATCATGGTTCAATATGGGAAAAATAGTATCACTTTAGACAGTTATTTACATTATGCAGAAGAGGCGGGGAAAACATCAAACTTGGCGAAAAACTTGCAGGATTCGAGTTACAACCAGTTTACTAAAACGCAAGGACTTAATATTGTATCGATGAAATTAGATGATGATAGAAACGAATATCAATGTACTCCTGATATTACTGATGGGTCTGATATGATGGATTTTATCAGTAAAATAAATACGGATTTAGAAATGAGTTTGGGGATCAACCTTGGAGATGATGGAAATATGAGCAATGTATCTGGTATCGTTGTACCTGTTTTAAAATCCCAGTCACAATCTCAATCTCAATCTCAATCTCAATCTCAATCTCAATCACAATCTCAATTTCAATCCCAGTCTCAATTAACAAATACAGATAAAAAATGGAGTATGGATGAAAAATTGATGCAATTGGTAGATTTACAAGAACAGCAGATTTTAGGTCAACAAATACATCGACACATTACCAATCCTGGCTTGAGTGGTATCGAACAACTCGAACAACTTGAATATATTCAACAGTTGGACCAACTAGACCAATTAGACCAATTAGAACAATTAGACCAACTAGACCAATTCATTAATACCACTCGTTTAGTGAATTCAGCTAATAAAGATGATTCGCTCGGTGAAAATGAAAATTTTTAAATTTTTTTTGGAATTTTTTTTTGGAATTTTTTTTTGGAATTTTTTTTTTTGATAGTTTTTTGTATCATTTTTTTTTCTTTTCTTTTTAAAGTTTGATCGAAATTATGTAATGCTGAATAGATTGTTCTTTAGTGTTAATCGAGTTTTGTTAATAAATAGAGTACAGTATCGAAGAATGTCGGGATTGACAGATAATGTTGTAGTACCGTTGTCAGAAACAAAGGTACCAGAAAAATCTTTAGAGACAGATGAAAAGTCTGAAATTGATTTATCTAAATATGACCTTTTAACAGAAGGTTCAACAACCATCCTCTTCCCAAAAAATAATGTGTTTTATAATCCAGTACAACAATATAATAGAGACCTTTCATCATTGGCAATTCGGGCATTTACAGAATTATACCTTGAAGAAGGTGCACAGAAGAGAAATAAGCAGCCCGTTGGAAGTTCAAAGATTCCACGTAAAGAAGAACAAAAAGCGATTATAAATGGTAATGAACCTGAGACTAAAACTGATGATGTTGTTGTTAAAACTGTCAACAAGCCATATGCGAGACTTCTCGAAGCTTTATCAGCATCTGGTCTACGTGCTATTAGATATTCTAAAGAAATTCCACTTCTTCAACATATTGTTGCAAATGATTTATCATCACATGCTGTTAAATCTATTCAACTTAATTGTGAATATAATAAAACAACCAATGTTAAAGCACAAGAAGCTAATGCGATTACACATATGGCATCAACTCCATCTGCTTATCATATTATTGATTTAGATCCATATGGAACAGTCTCACCTTTTATTGATAGTGCTATCAATTCAGCTAAAAATGGTGCATTGTTATTAATTACATGTACAGATTTAGGTGTTTTGGCTGGTAATGGATATCCAGAAAAATGTTATTCATTATATGGTGGTGTTAATGTTTGGGGTGATGCAACACATGAGAGTGCACTCAGATTAGTTCATGGTATGATTGCACGTACATCTGCTAAATATGGTGTTAGTATTGAACCTGTTTTATCATTAAGTATTGATTTTTATGTTAGAGTTTTCATTCGTGTATGGCATAAACCAATTAAAGTTAAAGAATTAATGTCAGCCAATGAAATTGTTGTTAAATGTAGTGGTTGTCATGCAACTGTTAATCAACAACTTGGTAAAATCAGTGAACCTGATACAAAGGGTAGACGTAAATATGGTTTAGCTAAGATCAAACAAGGAATTTCAGAACATTGTGATTTTTGTGGTTATACAAATCATTTATGTGGACCAATGTGGGGTGGACATTTACATAATAGAGAATTTATTGATAAAATTTTGAAAATTGTTGATGAAGAAGATGCAAAAGTTAATCCACCTACAACATATGGTACATTAAAACGTGTTCGTGGTATGTTAACAATGGCAAAGAATGAATTAGGTGATTCTTCAAGTACTGAAAATGATATACATGATTCACAATTTTATTTTGCTACAACTACAATTTCAAGGGTATTGAAAATTCCTGCACCATCAATAGAAGATTATAGTGCAGCATTGGGTAATTTAGGATATGATGCATCATTAACGCATGCTACAAGTAATTCGATTAAAACAAATGCATCATGGAATGTTATATGGTTTATTGGACAAAGATTTGCCGAAAGAGCAGAAGTTAATGTTGAAAGACTCAGCCACACAACCGCTGGTTACAATATTTTAACCAATAAGAAGATTTCAGAAAGCATCAACCTTCGACAAGTTATGTCTGATAAACTCGGGCTTGGAGAAGAAGAAATCAATGAAAAATCAGATAAAGAAGTTTTAGAATGGTTGTTTACACCTAATGAAGTTAGTAAACGTATCCAAAAACTTCGTCGTATCAAAATCGTCAGATATCAAGAAAATCCAACCAAGAATTGGGGTCCAAAGGCTAGACCAAAATAGTTTTACCTGTTCAAACAATGTATAAATACAATAAGTAAATTTATTCATATATATTTACGTAAGCACTTTTTTTTTCTTTACCGTTTTTTTTTTTTTTTTTTTTTTTTGTTATAGACTTTTGAACATCTTCAAAGCAACATTTAGGTATATTTGAAACAAAAGAAAAGAAGAAATACGATCCTTATACAAGTAGTAAAAGAAATGGAAGAATCAAGGACGGCATTTGTTAAGAAAGAAACAAATGTTATTGAAAAAATAGTCAATGTATTATCCAAGCCTTCTAAATATGACATATCGGAAAAGGAAATGTTCACGGTTTTCAACAGTTCTTCGTCAATGTTAGATACTATTGTCAATGGTCCAAAATTAATGGTAGAAAGTGATGGATCAATTGATGGTATGAAATCTGTATCTACCAAAATGATTGATTTTCAAAATCTTGTTGCATTAGGACAACAACTTGCAGATAAACGTGATACTATAAAGTCGGTATCAGATAATAATAATGATGATACTCGAGTGATAAATAATGCAATCGATGTTATATCCACAGTTTACCAAACTTTAAGTACTCATGTTTATATTAACCATGTTAAGACGCCAGCATCTACCGCTGCTGTTTGTGCAGCAGCTGCATCAAGTAGTAATCCAGAACAGAGTTGGTGGAATAAATCAAATAATAAAACATTAGATTCTAAGTTAAAAGATAGTCAGAACATTTCATCAAGTACAAACCCATTAGAGAGTCATGATTATTTCCCTGATTTACGACTTGTATTAAAGAATGTTTTGATTTTATTTATAAACTTTTTTAAACGTTATGAAGAGCTCATAGAGAGGAGGACTACTCTGGGTACATCCGAAAGAGAACTTATCAAAATTTTACGAGATCTAATGTTGTTGTTAAATGTAAGTGTTTTAAACAAACTTGTAGAAATTTTTAAAATGCTGAATCCAAACATTAGTCTGAATGTTGAAAATGACATATATGGTGTTTTGGCTGTTTAACCTGTATATTATATTATATTATATTATTTTATTTTATTTTAATCCAACCCTATTTAAATCGATCTATCTATTTATATATCCAACGAGAAACAATACCCCAAACTGTATGTGCAAATCGACGACCAAGAAATTTTCCTACTATTGGAATCAATACGATTCCGATGACCACCTGTAGTTGCAAAACTAGACTTTCCCATTCTTCGTCGTTGACCTTCTCGGTAAGATCCGTTGAGTATGTGTAAATTGAAGTATCGTCGTTATCTTCTTCCTCTTCTTCTCCCCCTCCTTCTTCTTCTTTCTCACTATGGTTCACTTTATCGTTTAATGCATTGAGCAATGCCTGCACTTTGCGATCATGTTCTTTCTTTGCCCATATATTATCATTCTCCACTTCATATCTTTCCTCCTCATCTGCCACTCTGGCTAATTTATCTAATTTGCTCAGAATCTGTTCATTTAATGTACTTTCCATGTTATACCAGCAAGAAAAAAAAATGAATTGTTATCAATAAATCCAAAAGATTTATTATAGAAAAAAAACAAACCGAAATAGAAATATAAATTGAAATAGAAACAAAAGAAAAATCAAAAATCAAAAGAAAAAAAAACGTACAAGAAAAAGAAAAAGAAAAAAAAAAATCACTCTTACAAAACATACATACAATTATTGGCTAGTTAATATACAATTACGACTTTTCCTTTTCTCTTCACCTTCTCTTCTACACAGCTCTGCGTTCTTCTTTGGCACGTCTCTGTTTCATCAGAAGTTTGGTACGTTCTTTTTCTTGATCCTTTCCTCGTCTACTACTATCAACAGCTGTTGATGGTGTTGTACCAGATACAAATGCAGAATCGTCTTCGTCTTCGTCATCACTTTCATAGGTGTTGCCATAACCGGATTCATCATTACCTTTTATGAATCTTTTTAACATATTACGTATTTCTTTAGAACGGGCAAGCCAACTGCTAAGTTCACTACCAAGGACAAATCGTAATATTTGTACTCGCACGTATGTAAACCACGAATGTACATTAATACTCTTAGATTTGCTTAATGCTATTATATCGAATTCATTATCTGTTTCTTCTTTGTTAAGTGTGTCCAGTACTTGCCTAAATATATTCTTTGCAACTTTCCCCTTCTTACCGGTTTTTTTCGTTCCTTCATTCGCAAGTATTTCGATATCTTCCTTTATTGTATTGAGTTCATCTAACAAAAAGTCGTTATCTTCATCTTCATCACCGTCATCTTTTTTTGATTCTAAAATTTCAAAACAGACACCTACTAAAACAGCAGCAGCGATTTTAGAATTAGATTGTTTCTTTTTGCCTGCTAAAACAACCTTTGCACATTCTAATACATAATCTTCAATAATTTCTTCAACATTTCTACCAGATTCCCAAGCTAAAGTTAAAGATAACGCAACCATATATAAACAACTCGAAACTATACCATCATCAGATATAATGAGATCATCTTGGACGAATTTCACAAACAATTTCGAATGTTCTAACATACCATGATTTTCTGAATTGAAAAATATAAATAAAATCATTGCCATAAATGCCCAAACGGATAATTCAATCTTCTTTATTTCTAAAATACTGATATCTTCCTTTGTTTTAATAGAATCCAATTGACCAATTGTTTTCATCAACATTGGGAAAACAAGTTCAACCGCATCACCAGCAACATCATCAACTCCAATACATGTATAACCAACAACACATCTTAACCATGCTTCCCAATCAAATGAAATATTAAAATTTAAATCATCTGATTCTTCAATAACATTCTTGAGATTTACTAATTTTAAAAAATCTTCATCGTTTACACCAATATCACCCATATAAATGTCAGAATTACTCGCTGAAATAATCATCCTATATAAATGGGCAAATAAAATTTCACGTTCTCTTTTACCAACACCTGATCGTGTTGAAACTCTACTTGATAATCCCAATACATTGATTAAATCAGGTATAGTATACAATTTGAGTTTCCTAATATTCTTATCTTGTTTTGATTCATTTCCGCCAGTCCCACTTCTTGTTTCTTTACCTTCATCAACATCAACATCTGGTTCAATTATCAACGAAAGCATTGAATTTTGACGTGATTCTTGTCTTGATAATGGAGATCTTGGTGATCCAATTGGAATTGCATTGGAAATTGACGTTGATGCAGAACCGTCATCACCTAAACTTAAATTTGATAATTTTATAGAAAGCATCGAATGGAAATCTGTATCGGAACTTGCATTAGATCCTGTGTTCAAATTGGAACCAGAAGCTGTGTTTGATCCTCCAGTTCCTGTAATTCCCGACTTGTGTATTGTTTTATGTAATTTGGACATATCTACAAAATTAAATTCAAGTTAGAATATAAAAATAAAAATGAAAAGACCAAGAAAGAGAAAGAGAAGACAGAAATTTATCAAATAAATCAATTAAATTATTATTTTTTTTTCTTCCTCACTATTTCTTAGTTTTATTTTATCATTATCACTTTAAATTTTCATCTTATCTAATTATCCAAATTATTACCGAGTTATTCAATTATATATTAATTAGTTATTTACCCATTTACTTATTTACTTATTAACCATCCCATCTAAACCATCGATAGGACTTATACTATCTACTGCTACATGATCAGATTGTGGATTACCCTTCTGGACAGAATGTGAATTGTCCTTTTTAACCATCTCTCGAAGAACATCTATTTCTTGCAGTAAATCTTGAATATATTTACAGCCTAATTCAACAGTTGTTGCTTTACTTGGGACAGATATGTCTTGTTTCATGTCCTCCGGAATTAACTTATCAAGATCTTGAATTGCAACATTCATCCTATTACGTCTTCCTTGTTCGGCCAATTTATGTGACATTTTTTTATCACTATTATGATGATTATGATGATGAAGATGCTGAGATTGAGATTGAAATTGATTAATATTATTATTATTAGAAATTGTTTGCTTTTGTTTCTGTTGCTGCTGCTGATCATAATCATATGATGATTGAGGAATTGAAATTGTCTGGAAGTGAGATGGTTTTGAACTTACTAAATTTTGTTGTTTAGGTTTACCTAGAATGTTCGTCCCAACTCCAACTCCAACTCCAACTCCAACTCCAACTCCCATAACATTTGGAGAAAACATAATATTTGTACCACTATTTTTCCTTGCAGTTGAATTTGATGTGTTTATTATTAGTGGTGTTTTAAAATCCATTTTTGGAGAATCTAATGGTATAGAACTCGATGGAAGTATAACTGGGGATGATTGTGCAGATTTATGATGATCAGGGTTTAATAGAACACTATTTTTTTTATTCATAGAAGAGTAGATATTTGGAGTTGAATTTAATGATATTAATGTCGCTGGTGAATTGTTATTATTATCATTATTATTATTAGATGATGATGATGCTGTTGTTGTTGTTGTTGTTGTAGGTGGTGGTGGCAGAGTTAAATCACCTACAAATGCATCTAAAAAATCTTGATTTGATTTATCAAATATAGATTTTTCATTCATATTATCTTTTGATTGATTTGGGAATTGTTGTTGTTTGAAAACATATGTTTGATAAGGTGTTGTCTGAGTTGATGAAGATGACGAAATTGAATTATTTTTAGAATTATTTGTAGATACAGGAAATTTATTCTTTTTATCAGTTGCACCTAATAAAGGAGTAGATATTGGAGTTTTCGATCTTTTAAAAGAACGTGAATCATTATTCTCGAATTTTGTATCTTGATGTGAGTTTGATAATGAGGAAGTTGAATCGATCAATTTTTCTTCATTTGAAGAAGAAAGATCTTTTCGTTTTTGTCGTAGTAAAGTTGTGTTATTATTATTGCTATTGCTATTGCTATTGCTATTGCTATTGCTATTATTACTATTATACCTTTTAAATTCTAAAACTGGTGAAGATAATGGTGAAAATCCAACTTTACCCTTATTGGAATTAATACGTTCTAATGATGGATTAATCATTGGTGATAATAAAGGTGTAAATTCTATACTATTCAAACGTGATTTTTCAGGCTGAACATCCAAAAGTGATTGTGAATCAATATTGAAATCTAAATGTGAAGGATCAATGACTGTTTCAAAATTAAATTTATTTAAATTTGATATGTGCTCTACATTATTGTTGTCTCCGTCAATTTCTGATGTTTCATTTAGATATGTTTCTCTATTAGTGGTATTATTGTTATTATTTAATAATGTATCAGTATGTGTAGTATTGGGGGTATTAAGGTTTAAAAAATGCATATAATCATTGTTTGAATTTGATGGTGTCGTTGCAGAAGTATTTGCCGGTGATGCTGCACTTGCATTTATAGTATGGAACATTTTTTCTAAATTATTAATATCATTCCAATGAATATCTAATTCATCTTCCATGTGGTTACTCAAAGTTCCATTTAATTTTGTATTCAATTGAGTGACTAAATTTTTATCTTCCATTTGATTTTCCAAATTATTGGTATCATCCATTTTGTAAATGGAATATATAAAATGTAGATAATAAATAAAAGGCAGACTTTAAATAAATTTTTAAAATGTCGTGTGATACTATCAATAAGAAAATCCTTGTCTCTTTTTGTGTCTCCCTTTTCGTTATATATACCAAGTGAAAATGACACCAAATTACCTTGTTGAATCTACATGAATTTCCCCAATCGGATAAGAAAAGGAAAAAAAAACAAGAAAAGAAAAGAACAAGGAAAAAAAAAAAAAAGCTACACATTATAATTTCCTAATTGGGCAATTTGGCGAGCACGTGGGTTTTTTTTTTTTTCAAATTTTCTTTTCTTTTTTTTATTCTTATTTTTCGGTAATATTGAAAAGATAAATTTGTTGTCGATAAGGATTATTGTCAAATTTTATTATTAAAGTTGACTGTTTATTGTATATTAATTTTTGTTTGGTGGTTATGGGATTCTTATATAGGATAACATCAGGTTTATGTTGCTTCCTATTCATTTTTGGTATATTTCAACTTTCTGTTTTTCATTATATTTACAAAAAATTTCTATTTGATAATAAGGATAAATTGGATAATTTAATAACAAAGAAAGATGCATATCCTGTACCAATAAAGGAAATAAAAATAATTGACAATTTAGATTATTATGCACAACTTTTGGGATTGAAAATTGTTGAATATGAAATTGTAACTGAAGATGGTTTTATTATTATACTTCAAAGACTCTATAATTCCAAGAAATCAAAAGAGGAAATTAATTCACTTAAACCCATACTTTTATTACATGGACTGATGCAATCATCGGGATCTTTTTTGACAAGTGGATTTAAAAGTTTAGCATATTTTTACGTTAGTAATGATTATGATGTATGGCTTGGTAATAACCGATGTGGATTCAACCCAAAACATATCCATTATTCTAAGAATGATTCCAAAATGTGGGATTGGGATTTACATGAAATGATTACTTATGATATACCTTCAATGATTGATCATATCATTGATATTAAAAAAGGTTATTATTCTGGTAAAATTTCAATTACAGCTCATTCACAAGGCACAACTCAAATTGTTAATCTTATATCAAGGCAATTTAATTCAAATTATGTTAATTATATTGATAAATGTATACTTTTAGCTCCTGCAGTTTACGGAGGTCCATTGTTAAATGATAAACTTTTCATTAAATTTATGCGATTATTACCAAACTCATTATATTCGTTATTCTTTGGACATGATTCATTTATGCCAATACTGATGCAACTACGTAAATTTACTTATAAATTACCATCATTTGGACTTACTTCTTATATGGTTTTCAGTTATTTATTTGAATGGAATGATAATTTATGGGATCCAGAAATTAGACGATTTCATTTTATATTTTCACCTGTTTATGTATCAGTCAATTTGATGAAATGGTGGTTACGAGGTAATGTTGGATTTGCAATGAATAAACCAATTATAAATGATCCAAATTCTTGGTTTTCTAGAAATTCTCCTGATTTATTCCTTTTAGTAGGTGGTAAAGATGATTTAGTTAATGGTGATCTGTTTTTAAATAGACTGTTCAATATAGAAGGTGATATGAAAGGTCGTTGGAATTATGTTAAAATTGATGAATATAGTCATCTGGATGTCTTATGGGCTGATGATCTATTAGAGCGTGTCGGTGGTGCATTATTAGAATTTTTACGTATCTGAATAATTAAAATAAAAAATGAATTTTTATGTAATATATAGTTTATAGAATAGAATAAAAAAAAGAAGATAATGAAAAAAAAAAAGGAAAATCATATAATAGAATAATAATGTAATGTAGATGAACAAACAAACAAATAAATAAATAAATAAATAAATAAATAAATAAATAAATAAATAGATAAATAAATTAATTAATAAATTGATAAATCAATAAAGAGATTATAATCAAATGAAATACAAATCTATGCATTTTCCTTCTTCTTTAAATCGTATGCTTTTTCACTTGGAAAATGTGGATGAATTGGTTTAAATATTTGATTACCTTCTTTGTATACTTCTCTTCCACCATCACCTGGAATTGTCTTTGCCAATTTCAAACTTGCAAAGACACAATCATTGAGTAAATGTTCTGCCTTTCTACAATTTTTAAATTCCATATTTGAATAATTAAGACATTTGTAATGCATTTCAAATTCTTTCTTACAGTGGGCATTTAAATCAGCCAATACACTTGATGCACATCTGGTAACTTTACGACCAGCTTCGAGACAATTTACTGTACCGTTTGATCCATTTTCCTTTTGACAAAGCATGAAATCATCATTGAATTCTTTACATCTATCACCAATAAAATATGATGCACTTAATAATGGACCTGTAGTTGCACCAATTTCTTTAACATGTGGAATTTCTTCCGGTAACTTATCATTTTCAAAGACGTATTGTGTACCTCTCTTCTTATCTGTGAAATTAGAGGTGGAAATAGCGTCATAAGTATTTGAGGTAGACATTATTGTAATTTATTTATCTATTATCTTATCTATCCAGTAACTATGATATATAATCCCAAAACTAATTAAAAAAAAAAAAACATATCTAAATCTCTTTCTCTTTCTCTTTCTCTTTCTCTTTCTATTTCTCTTTCTATTTCTCTTCCCCTCATAGGAGAAAAAAAAAGCCAACAAAAAAAAAAATATAAAAAAGAAAAAGAATTTGGAAAATGAAAAAATTTGAGCCGGGTAACTTTTTTTGACTTTTTTCTTTTTTTATTTTTTGATGATTTTTTTGATGATTTTTTTAAAACTTTTGTTTGGAAGGCTCTGCTTTAACTAATGGTTTCTTTATTTATTGAATACATAGAGTGCTTAATTATAGTGATACCGAGTGATGTTTGAATTTGTGGCAATTGGTGCTGGATCGAAGGTTGACAATGAATTCAATGGAACATCATCACAAGCAAGAATCCTAATATTTGATAAAAATGTTACTATATTGGCTGATCCTGGATGGAATGGTATAGATTCACTCGAATTTTATGATAAATATATATCATCAATTGATATGGTTTTACTCTCACAGACAACAGCTTCATATATTGGTGCTTATGCTTTACTTGTTGATAAATATCCCAAATTAGCTTCAATTCCAACGTTTTCAACATTACCCATTTCAAAATTAGGTAGAATCACAACTTTAGAATTATATAGATCAATTGGTATAGTCGGACCAATTGAAGGTAATTATATTGAATCTAATCAAATTTTGAAAATTTTTAATAATATCAAATGTCTCAATTATTCACAAACTATCCATCTTTCACATGTTAATAACAAATTGATTAATATATCCCTAACTGCTTATAATTCAGGTTATTCAATTGGTGGTTGTATATGGCTCGTTGAAAATAATATAAATGAAAGGATATTATATGCACCTATTTGGAATCATTCAAAGGATGAATTTTTAAATAATTGTAAAATATTTAATAATCCTGATTTAATGAGACCAACAACATTTATTACGAATACTGAATTCGTTTCTTCTAAATTAACCCATCAAAATAAAATTGATAAATTTATTAACCTTGTAGAGAATAATATAATTTCAGGAACAAGTGTTTTATTACCAACTACTTTAACTGGTAGATTTTTTGAATTACTTATACCAATCTTATTAAGGATTAAATTTGATGTTTCAATTTATCTTTTAAATTTTACAGGTTTAGAAAATTTGAAAATTTTAAGTAATTTCCTTGAATGGATGAATCAAAATATTACAAAATTATGGGAAAATGAAAAGCAATCAACTACAATTTTTGAAAATAATAAGATTCAACTTATAAAATTTGAAGAATTAAATGATTTAATGTCAAGTAGTGAATTTATGAAAAAGCCAAAAGTTTTTTTCCTTGAAGAGATGAATATGATTGATGGTTCATTTTTTAATCAATTTTTAATTGAGTTTAATTCAAAGATTAATTATACAATGATTTTAACTGAAGAGCCAAAAATTGATTCAAATTTATATAAATTTTTTAATATATGGCATCAACATGTTAATTCTACAAACTCTGATTCAAAGGATGGATCACTCATTATTTTAGAAATGCCTGATTTTAAATTTAATTCAATTAAAGAAGAAATGATTAGAGGGAAAGAATTAAGTACATATTTGAAAAAAATTGCTGATAAGAGGGAATCTGATGCTCGTTTAGAGAAGGAAGTATTAGAGCGTAAAAAACTTGAGGAAATGATGGATGCTGATATTAAAGTAGAAACTGATTCAGAAGATGATGATAATGATAATGATAACGAAGAAGATAATAAGAAAATATACCCAATAACTAATGATAATAATAGTAGTAATAACAATAACAATAGCGATAAATCAAATAATACAGAAATAATTGAAACTGGTAACAAACAACAACAGGCAGTTTCAACTGCGAGTACAGAAATCAGTATTATTAAAGCGGTAGAACTTGAATTTCAAATGGATGAATCAAAGACATGGAAACTTGATGAAATACTTAGCTTACCACGTGATTTTGATGTTAGTAATTTGAAACATAAGAATCGAGTATTCCCATTTATGAATCCACGTGCAAATGTTGATGATTATGGTATAATAATAAAGCATGAAGATTTTCAAATTTATGAAGATGATCATTTCCCAATTATTGGTAATACGACAGATATGAATAGTGATAATAAAGATGATAGTGATGTTGATTCTGATTCTAATGATAATGATAATCAAAATTATTTTAATGGAAGAAAGAGGAATAAAAATGACAATAATAAAAGATCAAATAAGAACAAAAAATTTTCAAGAGATAAAGATAGTATTATTAGTAATAACAAAAAAATTACAGTTTATTCATTAGATTCAACAGTTGATCCAGTTATTCGTAATAAAACTGCAACGAAGATTTCTATTCGTTGTGGATTTTCATTTATTGATTTGAGTGGTAATCATGATTTGAGATCATTAAAATTTACAACTAAACAAATTAAGCCACGTAAAGTTATTATACTTCCAGGAATTGGAGGTGGTAACAAAGAAAGTGACGAACTAATGTTAGAATTACATAAAGATACACAGGAAAGTATTTTAAATGGTGATAGTAATGTCGTTAATACAGATATTGAATATATCAGAAGTAAAATCAATGAACCAATTGATTTAGGTAATGTAATAACATCATATGAAATTCAAATTGATGAAAAATTAGCATCAAGTTTAAAATGGCAAGAATTAAATGATGGATATAGTGTTAGTTATGTATCTGGAATCGTTGAAAAAATAAAAGAATGGGAATATAAACTAACAAGTGGTGAGAATGATAATCGTATCATGGATATTGGTAGGCAAAATATTAAAATTGGTGATATAAAACTTACACAGTTACGTAAAGTACTTTCACAGCAAGCTCATCATGTTGAACTTATGGGTGATGGTCGTTTGGTTGTTGATGATGAATTAATCGTTAGTAAAGTATCTGATGGTAATATCGTTGTTGAAGGTGGAGTTGGTGAGTTATTTTACAAAGTTAAATCAGTAATTGAAAATATGCTTGCGACTATTTAATTAAATGCTAGATTTATAAAATCCATCTGTATAAAAGTAATAAAAATACCAAAGCAACAACAGTTAATGGTGCATATTTTTTCATCATCAAATCCCAATTTATCTTATTTGCATATTTTTTATATTTTACACTTTGTTCACGGAGAGAATTTGATATATCTTGAAGATTGTTGAGTTCTTCACCTCTATTTAATAAATCTTGAATATTTTTATTCATTATCTGTTTTACATCTTTAAGTTGATCACCAAGTTCACCTAAACTATCCTTTGCCCTTGAATCAGCATAAATTCTTTTAGTTTTGGATATGAAAGTTTCAAATGGCATATATTGATATGGTCTAATCATATCACCACGTTGAATTGTTAGTTCTAGTTCTTTCCCGTAAATATGAACAAATTCATCATGTAATTCACAGAGGTAACTGAGTGCAAGTTGATCTGGGAATTTATCGGCAGTTATTACCATTACGAGGACATCATTTCCTCTGTCGGATTTATAATGGATAGTATATGGTTTAGAAACAATGTTTCCTGCAGCTGGTTGATCTGGTGTAGACAAAGTTTGGACAATTTGTTTACATTTCTTCTTTAGATCTATTAAAGGTGATGAATTGATATCATCTGAAGATGCAGCCAATGGAGTTCCTGTTGAAAGCTGGTATATAGTTGTTGTCTCCATTTTAGTTTATAAACAGTGTAGATAGGTAGAGAGATCTATATATATATATATATATATATATATATATATTGGTTTAACAATGAACACGTGGAAACTTGTAGCTTGCTTGCTTGCTTGTTCTCATCCTCTTCCTCGTCCTCGTCCTGTTTTCTAAAGAGCAACAAAGCGTCAAAAGATCACCAAAAACGGTAAATAAAATCAACACATCAAAAACGCGGTTCTCAAATGTGTCCTTTTTTTTTTTTTTTTTTTTTTTTTTTTTTTCCTTTTTTTATTTTCCTTTATATATTTAATTCTATACATTTGTTAGATAAAACGTTGTAACTTTGCTTCGTCTTCTTCCATCAATTCACAAAGGAATTGAATGCCTTGTTGTTGTTTACCAAGAATTTTGACCAGTTTACGAATAACTTCCGTATTGACATCTGTGGTGCTATTTATACCATCATGTTCCTTAGAAACTTTTGATTCGATAGGAGTTGTACCATCCAATGAAGAATATTTATCTTTCAAGCTGCTCAACCTAGCCCAAAGTTCATTGACTCTATTCAAACCAACAGGATCATCAAGTTTTGCCAAAAGGCTATTAAATCTAGAAATAAGGAGTTCTTCATCATTTGTCAATGGATAACCTTTATATTTGAGTATTGACAAATTAATTGCAATCTTTAAAAGTTTGATACTTAAATTTTTTTGTCTCATTTTACATTTTATCAACATTGCATTCGAATGTAAATCATGTTTTTCATTAAGATTTGTCAATTTATCATTAATATCTTTTAATAGGAAACGTGTTTGTTTAACATGACTATCTTGTAATTTATTTCTTTCGAAAAGGTCTGTAAAACCTTTACATTTAATAGGTATTGAATTGTATTCTTTTGGTCTATTTTTCATTGCATCTTCCCATTCTTCAGGAGATTCGTCAATTGGCCTAGTAAAATTATTAAATGATGGGTCTACCTTATTGTAAAAATGTGATACCATTGGACATTGTGGATTGCTTGCATCCCATGAAGTTTTCACTTTGGTAAGTTTGTCATTAATAGTTGGAGTATAATCACGAGCGGATTGTTGATTTGTTGTAAAATTAGTTTGTGCTTGTGTTTGAAATAATTGTTGTTGTTGTTGCTGTTGCTGTTGCTGTAGCTGTTGTTGTTGTAACTGGAATTGAGATTGATTTGGTTGATTTATCTGCGTTTGCGTTTGTGTTTGAGCTGGTTTAGACCATGAAAATGATGGTTGTGAATTGAATGAAGGAGCAGGAGCAAGAGCAGGAGCAGAAGTGGGAGTTGACTGTTGTGCCGCTGTTGCTGTTGTTGGCTGACCTAAATTAAAACCAGATGGTTGATTGGATGTTGCACTTGTTTGACCTAGATTAAACCCAGATGGTTGGTTGGATGTTGTACCTGACAATGTCAAAGCTCCTGAAGTTGCAGCAGGTTTTGCACCGAATGAAAAACCACCTGAGGTTGCCGCAGGTGCAGCTGCAGGTGCAGCAGAAGTACCACCAAATCCAAAACTCGAAGTTGTACCTGCTGTGGTAGAAGCAGGTTTATTAAAGGAAAAGCCTGAGGATGCAGGTGCAGGTGCAGGTGCTGTAGCTGTAGCTGTAGCTGAAGGATTTGCCGTTGTTGTTGTTGCTGGATTGGTACCAAATGAAAACGCAGGTTTGGAGGCACCACCAAATGAAAACCCAGAACCAGATGTGTTGTTACTATTTGTTGCCGATGATCCAAACATACTTCTGTATCTGTCGATCAATCAATGTATACTAGCTGTCTTTCTGGCTGGCTATCCTATATCTATATCTATATCTATCTATATATATATATATATATATATAAATATATTTCAATTCCTCAAAATATAAAAAAAAATTAAAAAAAAAAAAAAAAAAAAAAAAAAAAAAAAAAAAAAAAAAAAAAAAAAAAAAAAAAAAAAAAAAAAAAAAAAAAAAAAAAAAAAAAAAAAAAAAAAAAAAAAAAGCTTACGTAACGCACATTTATTTTATTACTAACTAACTAAGTAACTACATATTAATACTATAATTAATTGATTGACTATATATATATATATATGTATATATTTCACCTTTGTAACATCTAACAACCACCACGAAGTGATAATACAAGGTGCAAATCACTTCCAGGCATTACGCCACATTCAGATAATGTCTTATCATCATCCAATTGTCGTCCAGCAAATAAAAATCTCTGTTGTTGTGGTGGAATACCTTCTTTGATTTCAACAACTTCTTTAAGATCACTTACTTTTTGATCAAGTTCAATCTCCACTGGGATGATTCTCCCCGTTAAACTTCTAATTTTGATCTCTGTCATTGTTGTCCTCCTTTATTTATTGTCTCAAACCTTTAACAATAGAATGAATTTAAAATCATTTAGATAAAAAAAAAAAAAGAATAACAGCAAAAAAAAGGAAAAGAAAACAAAAAAAATGCGATTTTTTTTTTTTTTTACATTTTTCATGTATCTTCAACATGTTTCAGTTATTTTATAAATCTCTGTTTTTTTTTTTTTTTTTTGGAAATAGATGTATATATTAAGATGATAATCTGAAAAATGATATCCACCCCTTATATTCCACAACCGGACTATTCCCTAGTTTATGAACCAGCAGAAGATTCATTCTTATTCCTTGATTTATTCGAAGAACTTCATACACAGCATTATTTTAATTCATTATCAAATCAAAAAACTCCACTTGTCTTAGAAATCGGTTCAGGTTCAGGTGTAATTTCTACTTTTATTGCAACAAATCGTATAATACCAAATTCAATTCATCTTGCAACTGATATCAATCCAAATTCAGTTGAGAAAACTTATGAAACTTTTAAACATAATTCAAATACTTCAATTAATATCCCACCTTTTGATATAATACAATGCAATTTAACTGATCCTATAATTAATAATTCTATTGATATACTCATATTTAATCCACCATATGTTCCATCCGAAGATATACCAGATATTCCAGTTCATGATGATAATTTAAATAATAATTGGTTAGATTTGGCACTTGTTGGTGGTACTGATGGTATGTTGGTTACTTATAACCTTCTTGATAAATTAAATTCAATTTTAAATTTAAATGGTGAAGCTTATATACTTTTCTGCGCTAGAAATAATCATACACAAGTTGTCATAAATTTTAAACAAAAATATCCAAATTTTTCTGTAGTTTGTGTTATCAACAGAAAATGTGGTTGGGAAGAACTTGCAATATATAGATTTAAAAAACTTTTTTGATATTGAATATATATACTCATTAATTGTTAAATACATCCTCAAAGATATCATCGTAAACGACATCAATGTCAACACTTTTCATTTCATACTCATTCTCGTATTTGTTAATTTTAAGCATGCTGTAAAATTTTTTCAAGTCCATAATATTATTGATCTTTCTAACTCCATTTAACATTGGAACTTTCTTCTTTTTTATTACTAAATCGTCATTACCAATGTTAATACCATCCTTGCCGATTTTATATGATGTCCTCAATTTACTGATTTTTTCAACGATTCCAACATCTTCAGAATCAATCGAACTCTTGTATATACCATCCATATTATCAATAATAAAAATCCATTCACTCATTTGAAATTCTTCTTGTCCTAAAATTACTAAAACATCCAACAATTTACAACATTGTAAAAATACTGAATTAAATACTTCTTCTTCTTCCAATTCTTTCTCCTTATTCAATTTAACTAATTTATCCATTTTTTCTTTATCGTTATTCCCCTCATTATCTTTTTCTAGCTCATCGATCCTGTTCATATTCTCATAAACTTCACTAAATAAATAAAATAATTCTTTATTAACCATTGTCCAAATATTTATAAGATGATTTTCACTGAATTTTAAAACAATACTCCTCAATAATATCAAAC
Organism: Pichia sporocuriosa; assembly: GCA_030574275.1. NCBI lineage: Eukaryota > Fungi > Ascomycota > Pichiomycetes > Pichiales > Pichiaceae > Pichia > Pichia sporocuriosa. The sequence goes on from JAJMES010000227.1 coordinate 52,756, forward strand.
ACCATTTCTCTAATAAACAATTTTTAGTCATCTGTTTAAATGCTTTGAATAAATCATTCAATTTATTTGTCAAATCAGGTATTAAACTAATAAAACTATCATCTTCATTAATCAATATCAAATATGTTAACCTTTTAATAATTGGTATATTACCATTTAAAATATCAACTTCATCATTCCAATTAAATAATAATGTGCTGGAATTATTCGTACCATTTGACATAATTAATTTATTATTCACCATATCATTTAATTTGGATGTATCATTCAAAATCCAGTTTCTCATAATCTCCTTCCAACCAATACATGATTCAACTTCAATACTGAAAAATTCTTCATGGTTGATTATATCCTGACAGAGATTATTCCAAATTTTTAAGTTTTGACTTGTTTCATCTTTACTTAAAACGATTAACATATCAATCATATAACCAGATAAATTTCTAAAATTAACATATCCATTGTTATTAGTTGAAGTTTTAAATACAAAAGTGTTTATTCCATTAATTATATTATTAAAGGCAGTAATCAATTTATCATTATCATTGATTAGTATTTTCATAAAAGGAATCACTTCATGTAATGCAATACATACATCTTCCCTAAATATAATTTTTTCCTTCCCACTAATACCATTTGTTTGTTTGATATTATTATTAACATCTGGGTTAATATCAAAATCACGATTTTGTAGCGTTGATGATGAATTTTTATCCTCTTGAGTTGTTTGTCCAATTTTGACACTTATACACAAATTTAAAATCTTAACAAAATTTTCACTGATTTCTCTATTTATCCTCTTGGATTTACCAAAATCAGTTTTCAATAATTTATTACCAATAATGCATAAAAATCTTAATATATTTGGGTAAATATATTTGTAATAAGATATGTTCGAAATGGTATCTTTAATAAAATTCAAAATATCATTCCAAACTTCTTCGATTTGTTCATTATCTGTCAAACTATCACAATATTCTATTAAAAATAAACTCAATTCAGTTTCTGACAGTGTTGAAACTAAGCTAGATCTTTTGCTTTCTTCTAGTAACTGATAATTCACTCTAGATATGATACCTTCTAAAATATAGGGTAATATAATATTCTGTCTACAATCATCCAATATCTGAATTAATTTGAATCCGTATGATTTTAAGTTTCCCTCGTAACTTTGAACAAAACATTCAATTAAAGATTCAACAGTTTCTAATGGTTCCATCAAATAGTTGTTCTCAATAAGTTTCTTACATCTAAACTTGACTTTGTTAAAACAAAAATTTATTGTCTTATTATCATTAAATATAGAATTACTGAAATTATTCAAATTTTCCTCAGAAAAAACCCAAATTTTGTAAACAGTTGAAATAGTTTTATTGATAGCTTCAATTAATAACTTTTTTCTTTTTTGCATTTCATTTTTTTCATCGGCTGGTTCAACTTGAAAAACTCCTTGGATAACTGATCCAAAAAATCCAGATTCTTTAACTGATCCAGCGCTGGACATACCACTATATCCAAACTTGGCAGATAGCATATATCCTAGATGTTTATGGCACTTTGCAACTATTTTCTCCATCCCAATTATCAATTCACAAATTGATTCATCAATCAGCTTAGTTTTGTCATTGATTAAATACTCATTTTCAATTTTGTTAGAAATGCAAGTAATTAACCCATCACATATTTGAAAAATTAAAGCGGGATAATATTCAGATGTCGACAAAATAAATTCAATCCAGCCATTGAACTCTATAGTCTTACTACAACTATTAATTCCAAAACTTATGAAATTTAATAAATCAATACTAGAATTATTAGAATTTCTTCCTTCGCTAATTTCAAAAATTGGGGTCTGTTTATTCTGATTTTTACTCGAAAGTTTGATCATATTAACGAGTGTATCCAAATAATATGAATTTATTACTCCTAAAGTACTTGAACTATTCTTATTAAGATATTTTTCTTGATAAACCTGAAATAAGGATATTACCATTTCACTAAAATTTATCTCAGTACCATCAATCAACAGCTCAGATAATTTTAATGATAACTGAATAAATTTAAGATATATGGGATAGGTAACATTATCGTTCAATAATTTATCTGATGGTTTAATCTCCATAAATTTGTTTAAAACAACAAGTAAAAATGATTTATATGTAGATATATCCCAGTTTCTTGATTTAATTAAATCAATTTGTTTGTTATTATCAATAACACAAAGTTCAAGTTTAAAATTATTCAAGACGTCCTCATGTAGTTTTAAAAGATTGTAAATAATTTCTAATTCGTAAGCAATTTTATTAAAATCAATTATATGAATGTCGTCTTGCAAATCAAAATCTTGTTCTAAAATCACATTGTTGAATAAATCAAAACAAACAATTCTGAAAATCTTATTCAATGTACTTGAATTAATTGTTGATTTGATCCATTTAAGAATTAGTGGTAAATAAATATTATTATTCAGTTCATCCAATATCAGATATAGAGGTCTATGTAAAATTGAATTAGATTCATGATTATCTGTATTAAAATGAACCCATAAGGTATTAAATTGTGAAATTCGCTTTTCAAAGTCCGCCTCTAATAATAATTGGCATAATCCAGCTTCAATATATGATGGACCAACAATCATTTCTAAATTCCAAAACCTTTGAGCAATCTCAACTTGATAATTGCCATTCGTTTTTTCAAGACATATCCATAATGATTTCATTGTAATTTTCAACATTCTCAACATTTCTAATTTTTTTAAATCTTTGATACAATACTTGAATAATACTGAAACTCCAAATGAAAAATTTGTGTCAAGGACTTCTTCATACGATTTATTTTCAAATAAATTTTCTATTTCCCTTCTAATAGGCAAAAGGTTCAAGCTATCCGATTCTTTTGAGTGTGGAATGATGGTGATTAAAATATCAAATATTTTTGTAGAAGAATAGAATATATCAGTATGTCTATTTTTCAAACTATTTATGATAATTACACAATTCAGACCAATGTACAAAGCTGATAAATCACTGGAATCAAATGGTTTTCCAATTAGGGAGTTATCATCAACGCTTCCCAAATTCAAATAATAAGTATTTATCTTTTCAATAATATCGCTTTGAACATATGATGTATTTGAAAGAAAGTAATCAAGGGAATTATATTTTGTGTTTGATAAATCAATTGGTGGTAAAGTTCTCTGTGAGATTATTTTAACCAAAGAATCAATAAGTTGAACCCATTTAGGTGTAAATTCAAAAAATGAAAAAGCTGATAATAATATGAATGGAACATGATTTAGTACCATGTCTTCATCTTCAACATTATACGATTTCAAAATGAAAAGAACCAAATCTAAGTTTTTTTCGTTAATCAATTTCAAAATATTTGACCAAATTACCATTGTTTCCATGCCATCAAATAGCTCATTTGAATATTTAATTATTTTGTGAAAATCATCAGGATACTTATCTGATATATTTTTGGACATTTGCAAAATAGGTATAAATATATGAGGCAAAATTGTTTGGCCAATTTCCCATTTATCCATTATTGAAATAGAAATTCTACATGCCTTAATATAATCATCTATTATTTGATCTTTATTTTTATCGGAGGATGTTTCTGTGTCAATTAAATGTAAAAGAGAATTTAAAAAATGTTTAAAACCATATTGCTTAAAGTGTGTTAATCTTGAGAAATTCGTAGCAGTTGAACCTTCCAAAGATTCGGGACCTAAAAGCCAATTCCATAATCTTCTATTTAATGACATATCTTTTCTTAAAACTGTAGCTGTAACAAATAAAATTAATAATTCCTTATCGCTGTCACTTATTAGACATTGATAAACTGCTGAATTTAGCGGTAATCTGGATAAAAGTAAATCAAAAAATCCCCTTTGAACAAACAAATTCTCATCATTCATAGCTTGACAAAATGCCTTGATTAATAAACCAGGCTCTGGCACCAAACATGCAATCGCATCAGAAGTTAAATTTGATAAAATTGTATCCTTTGAAATATTTTCCTTGTCGTCAGATATTTTAAAAGAAGGTAATTTTCTAGTTAAATACTCCATTGCGCCTACTCTCTTGTCAGGGGATGTGATAATTGACAATAGTAAACATTGCCAAAAATGATTAAGATCATTCAATTGAACTTTCAAAGATTCAATCAATTCCAGCGTTGAATTGAAAAATTCTGACGTTGTATCATCTAATGCTGGTAATAAACTCAATAATATTGATTTAAAGCACGATCTTAAAATATTTGGTTCAATTGTGCATATAAATTCCGTGTATATGTTAAGTAATTCTGGTTTAACACTTATACTTGCATATGACATCAATGGCAAAATTCCAGGAAGCCATAATGATATAGAACCACTAAGATTTACCGGTTGTAATATTTTAAAAATGATAGAATACAATTCAATTGTTTTCCTATGTACACCACTAGGTAAAGATGGAGATATACACTTGGCCAAAGTAATTGAAACTTGGAAATCAAATGGAATCCAATTGGTTGTTTTTGTATCAGGATTTGAAAGTAAAGCTTTTTGAAGTTTCCCTAAAAAAGAAATATAATCAGCCCATTCATCTACAGATTCAAAAGCCTGTAATGCTTTCTCAACGTTTGACATGTACTTTTTCTCCTTTGCTGATAGTGTGGCGCTTTGACCATGGGCCATTGACCGGTTGTTTTGGGACCGTGAGCCCATGAAAAGTGGAATTGGAGATATTATACGATGCATAACTTATGAATAAATGCAAGTTTGTATCTGTTTATTATTAAATATAAATATAATGTACAGTATATATAAAACAAACATGATAAATCTAAAAATTAAAAGTAAAAAAGAAAAATAACATTGATGAAACCAAATCACATCAAAGGAAGAGCGGAAAATGTTAAAAAATGGGACATTATTATTATTATTATTATTATTATTATTATTAATGGTACTGGTATTATTATCATTATTATCATTATTATCATTATTATCATTATTATCATTATTATCATTATTAATTACAATGCTATTATCAATATTGTATTATATTATTTAAATCATGAATATATACTACTCTATAGTCTATTCATTACAAGTACTGATAAGACTATTTATTTGGTCTTTTATGTTATCGAAAATACTAACTTCATGATCATTAATATGTTTATATAGGGAATATTATATTTTATTAAACATCTTGAATGTTGGATATTCTTCTTCAAACATTTACAGCCATTGCTTTTGATATCTTTGGTTGTTTATGCAGTTATTATACCCATGTGGTTATTTTTCCTGGTCTCAACTATTGGTATTGGCTTTACATTAACTCCAACTTTATTTCAAAGTTGTAATTTCCTTATAAATTTTATCAATAAACGTATGATATTACCACCTGTATCTAAGAAACTTTTTGACCATGTAATTGTTACAAATATGTCTATAAATTACAACAGATTACCAAGGGGGGTCTTGAATAATTACCTTCCCGGATATTATGGTGAAACTTTTTTTGGTAAATATGCAAGAAATATGATCGGTTTATTTGGACCTCTTTGCTGTATTCTAAGATTTATATGCTTTTTTATCATTAATATGATTCCATTTGTAGGGCCATTTATTGTCATATTAATAAAGGCTTCTAGATCTGGTTTTAGAAAACATCGTCGATATTTCCAACTTAAGGGATATACAAAAGCTCAGATATATTATATTTGGGTACATAGACGACATAATTACTTTATCTTCGGTGTTGTGGCATTGCTTTTAGAAAGTATACCAATAATTGGATACTTATTTATTTTCACCAATACTATATCTGCTGCATTGTGGGCTATAGATATTGAAGAATATATGTTCAAAAGTTTTGTTGAAAAAGCTAAACCTGAATTAGTTTATAACTAGCAGTAGTTTTTTATTTTAAATTTATTTTGGGGGGTAGTTCTAGAAAATCTATAGATTAAATTAAATAATTTTACCAAGGAAATCAACAAGGTCTTGAAGCTCTTCACTACATGTAGAATGTGGCATACCTATATATTCGTGAAACTGATAATTGGTAAACCCTAGTTCTTCTTTGAAGTAGGTCGCAGTAGATCTACCGTAGTTAAAATTAATAACTTGATCCATATCACCATGACCATGAAAAATTGGAGTGTTTTTGTTAATTTCATTATATTTGGAAGAGATACCTTGTTTCATTGCGAAAAAACCAGAGAGACTAACAAAGCCACCAAGTTTCTTGTCTGTAGTAGCAGCAACACCCAAACTTAAAGAAGCACCTTGTGAAAAACCACCAACAATAATTTTTGATGGATCTATACCTTTGTTAATTTCATTCTCGATTAATTTGTTAATATATTGAACAGATTCCCAATAACCATCTTCATCTTGTCTAGCATTTGCATTACCAAGTGCAAAAACATCAAACCAACGTGGCACTAATGCACCACCTGAAATTGTCAATGGTCTTACTGGTGCATCTGGAAGCACAAAATTAACATGATCAAATTTGGAAGTTCTGTATAATGATTGAGTTAGGTGCTTCATATCGTCAGAGGAAGAACCCAGTCCATGGATCATAATAATCGATGCTGTCGCATTTGCAGATGGTGCATTCATATTTAATACATTCATACTCATTTTATGATAGCTATTGAATTGTTGTTTGACACTTGATAACCAGCGCATTTATTGATTATAATAATATTAAAACTCAGTATTGATTTTGAAAGGATATCATCTTTTTTTTATATTCCTATTTCGTTGATTTGTAATGAGGAAAATGTAGTTCGCTAGTTGACAAATCATCTTACTAAGCAAGATCGTGATTACTAGACATTTTTGCACAAATAAAAAAAAGAAAAAGAGTAAAGGGAAGAAAAAAAGAAACAAAAAAGAAAAAACTTGTAATTAAAGATTAAATCATTCTACAGCTACTAATACCAAATTCATACTAGATATACAGTTTATATAGTTAATACTAACTGGCTAAATAGTGATAAGAAACAATATTTATTTAGGTAAGCTTTAAAATTGATGGCAAATAGAAGTAACAGTTATCTCTTCTGTACATTTTATACATATATAAATCTAAGTCACTTTTTATTTGATTAGATCTACACTTCCAAAATTATATATGAATCCATCACTACCTCCTAAACCTCAACTACCACATATAGATGATGCGGATACTGTTATCCCACAATTCAATGAGTTGAAACTCAATAAGAGCCGGCAAGACCTTCCATTTACGACTATCGATGAGAATTACACTATACGACTTTTTAAAGAAAAATTAGCAACTGATGAACTTGATATATCACCTCCCACATACTTAAAATATCTTTCAACCTCAAGTATTAAAGACTTTGCTCAGGATAAGGATATTCTTATCGGTTATCTTCTAACTAAATATAAAGAAGAATTGGCGTTTGTGAAAGAACAGACTGAATCGATAGTTGAAAGTCAAAGAAATGCAGCAAATGATCTTAAAGAATTATACACTAAGAAAAGTTCAGAATCTCATGATGATTTAGGCCTCATTGAATGTTATGATGAAGTTGATACAAAACTGATCACATATCAACACAAATTAGAAGACTTTGACCATCTTCAGATTCAAATGTTTGATACTTTACAGGGACTCTCTAAGTCTGAAATCGCAAACCATTACCTACGCTCTGCATCCGCAAATGAATCTATGTGTGCCAATTTATTAGATACTGTATCATCTAAAACTGAACAGCTAGATTCGAGTGAGATTAAACGATTATTACAAGATTACAATGATCAGAGATACCAATGGCACATGAACAAACAATACATCTCCAAAATAGAGAGTGGAATGGTTATTGGTTTAACATAAATAATTGTATAACAAATATATTTTCTCTTTTTTTATATTTAAAACAAATCTAGACATAAACAAATAAATAAAAAATATGTGTGTAAATATGTAAGTAAACAGTTAAATGCCTAAACAAACTAATTATGAAGTATTACTTATTTCAAGCCTTTTCAACAAGATAGTTACTTGCATCATCAATTTCCCAATTCTTCATTTTTAATGCTGCAATCGCATCATGCTCTTCAAATCCCATATCTAACAGTTCTTCAATAGCTAATTTTTGTGAATCTGTAAAAGCTGGATGAGATACATCATCATTTAAATCACCAACTACGGTACCAGAAAAATTTTGTGAATTATCGTTTCCTTCGTTAGCAGCACTAAAACCAAATACTGTAGGTTGTTGGAAATGTGAGTCAAAACTGGTATTTCCGATATCTTCTACGGATGCAGGTTGTAAATTTGGATCATTACCAAAACCAGCAAAAACTTGTTCCCAATCATCACCATCTGTACCATTTGTTGACCCTATTGTGCCACTTGGGGTGTTTTCAGTGTTTTTGGCAAAAGAAAATCCTACATTTCCGAAATCATGTGACACAGCAGTTGATGATGAATCAAACGCATCTCCTACATCCTCAAGTTTTGCTTCTTCAAGTCCTAAATCATCAAACATTGAAGGGCCGGTACTAATTGGAAGTGATACAGAAACAGGTCCATCGGTAGGTTTCGATGTCGTATCACCCTGTTTCATATTAAATGGATTTTTAGAATCAGCTGAATTATTGTTTTCCTTTGTGGTAGATAATTTGACATTTTCAACGCGAGCATCTTCGTAGCTTGCCTCATCTTCACTTGATGAATCATTGTCATCCAATGGCTCTAATTCCTGAATTGGAGGAAATTCATCAATCTCCTGTATCTGGGCTTGTGCCTCAGTATGAGCATCTGATATTGTTTCCACTTCAGATGTGGTGCTAGAAAGTGAATGCTGGTGTGCAATAGGAGCGGTTGCGGTAGATTCGGTAGCAATAATCTTAGATTGGGGAGTGGAAGTATCGGTTCTGGCTACAGTATCTGATTCAGCTGTTGATTCTAAAATGTCACCATTTTTATCTGGATGGTTAACAAATTCAAATGATTCACTATTTTCATCTGCAGTTTCTCCAATACTACCTTCAGGTAAAATTTGAGAACTTAAAGGGCCAGTTTGCTCAATGGTAGGCGTTGGAGAAGCATCACCTCTAACAGATTGTGATGGATTATTTTGAGTTGATGAAGTTTCGGAATGTGGTAGTTCAAATGGCAAAGAAAATTGTTGTGCTGGTGATGTCGCCATGTTGTCTGATACCGTCTGTGTTGGTGTTGTAGTTTCGGTTATTTGCTTTGACATTGAACCTTCGGATATTGTCTCCGGAGAAGTTGGAATTTCAGGCATTTTATCCTTAGAAATTTCGCCCTCATTAGTAGCAAGTGTTAAATCTGCACCAAAATTTTCATCATCAAAGTCGTCCAATGAGGCAGTTGGAATTTCCTTGTCCACATCGGTATCATCGAATTCCTCACCAATCACACCTGCCGTGGCTGCAGCTGCCAAAGCATGACTATAGTCCACATTTTTGTTAACAGACTGGATTGATAAATCGCTATGATTTTCGTGTAATTTTAAGTTTTCGTCCTTCAATTGAGAAAGCTTTTCTAATAAAGATTGATGTTTTGAATCAATTTGAAAAATAGAATTTCTCAATTCCAAAACCCTATTTCTAAATTCTTCATTTTGAGATTCTTGTGTTGCAACCTGTTGTTGTGTAACTGTCAGATAATTAGTAGATTGTCTAACTTTAGCTGACAATTCCTCAATTTGAGATTTTATATCAATACTTTCTGCATTCAAGGTTCCGAGCTTTTCTTTTAATGATTGATTTGTCTTTTGTGTTTCTTCATACATATTTTGTAATTGCTCTTTCTTTGTTTGTTCTGCATGATAATTAGCTTCTACAACAGACAGTTCCTTCTGTAAATCATCAGATTCTTCTTTGGATTCAACCATAAGACGTTGAACTTCAATAACCTGTTGATTTTCTTTCTCGTGCAATGCTTTCAATTGTGCCAGTTTGTTCACAATCTCATTCTTTGTCTTTAAAATCTTATTCAACTCATTTTGCGCCCTGTCTTTTTTACCACTCACAACAGATGTTTGCTTTGAAAGAGAATTGATCTGGTTTGAATAGTTTGCAATATCAACACTTGCATCAGTTATCTGATCATTTATAGTATCAGTATGTGATTGGTGCATTGAATTAGAAAAACCACCTAATGCAGATCCAATAATCGCACCAGTAGCAACACCAACTGCTGCTGAGGCAGTGTTGGTAAATGCGGTGGACATTGAAGAGACTGGTTGGTTTGAAAACATCGATGTTGGGTTACCTGTAACAGATTTAAGAGCTTCATAATTTGAAACTGGTTGGGCAACAGCAGCTGAATCCAAAGAGTCAGATAATTCAAAATTTGGTTTATTAGATCGACCTGGTACAATAGGTGGGATACCTCTGACTCTTGGTAAGTCCAGATTTTCTGGGCCTTCCTCGTCGTCAGAGGATTCATCTTCTTCTGGAACATTACTTTTTTGTAATTCTTTACCAAAATTTGAAGAGGCAACAAAATTAGAACCTGTAAGATTTGTTGATAGTCTTGAATTTGGAACTTGTGGAGGTGCGGTAGAAGTATAACTTGGAGATGAACGTAATGGCTCTGCTGCTGGAACTGGAGTTGCTTGTTGGAAAATTCCTAGCAAATCATCCATATGAGATGGAGTCCTTTGAGGCGCAGCTAGTGCCTTTGCAGATGCAAATGATTGAGGTGGCTGGGAATGTTGTGTTGTTTGTGTTGATTGTGGATGTTCATTTACTTGCTCATCCAAAGATGAACTTTGAACCAATTCGATAGGGGTCTCTTCAGGTAAATCATAACCAGCCAATTTTTTTTGAACTAAATACATTGCAATTGAAAATTCTTGTTTTGTAAAATTATCAGATTGGTCAAGATTAGCCAGTTCCCAGATATTGGCTAAAACCTGGTTTGGTAGCTTGGATGTCATTAAAAAGTTTGCAACAGTACCGCTTGAAATAGATCCTGTATGGCTGGTATCTAAAGTATCAAAAATAGCACCATATTGGTGTTTTTGTTGATGAGACATAATCCAAGTATTTAAGTTTGTGGTTGAAGATGTAATAATATTACCACCAGATGGTTGTTGTCTCAATGGTGTAGTCTGTGCATTTTGAACATATTGTTGTTTTGATTGTTGTTGTTGTTGTTGTTGATGTTGTTGCTGTGGGATATTAACAGAACTGGAAGATTGGGATAATGTTTGGGGTGTTGGTGATGGCGATGGTAAAGGTGGACTGACTTTATCAGAAGATGAAGAACCGGATGCACTTTGAGCCACTTTCCATAATTGATCAGACAAAATAGTTGGTAAAGCAGACAAAGATTTATTCATAAAACATTGAATAAGATGCATTGCAATGATAAATTGAGGTCTTGTTAGTTGGCCATCTTCATTTTGATCTACTAAGTTCCAAATCTGTTCTAATGTAGGAATTGGAAGTCTTGCTTTTAAAAATATATTTTTTGCTTGTGGGCCTGGTAATACACCATTAATTGCAGTTTTATCAAACATGGCACCAAAATTTGCGGCTTGAATTGAAGATAATAACGGAACAACTAATGAATGTGATGAGGCAGTTGGGGTAGATGTTTGAGATGTAATTGATTGAACAGAATTTAACGAGGTTATTCTTGGTTGTTGTGGCTGTTGTTGGTATTGATTTCCTGTACCTTTTTGTAAATGATTATTTAATATTCTACCTCCAGTGTTATTAACTTGAATTGCACCAAACTTTGCTAGTGGAGCATACAGATTTGCACTGGACAAACTAATTGGATCACCCTTTTGAGCATGAGCAATCAATCTCATTGCAAGACAAAATCCAAATTGGTTAAGAAAGCCTGAGTTCTCAGAATCACTCAAATTCCAAATTTCTCCTAAAACTGGAAGTGAAAGACCAGATGCTTCAAGTAAAGGTTTAGCAACTCCACCGGATACAAGACCTGTATTTTTAGGATCCAATGTCTTAAAAATGGAACCATAGAATTGCTTCTCCTCTGAGGAAAGAGGTTCTTGAAGGGAGGTGATCACTGTTAAATTTTGGTGTTAGTAATTGTAAAAAAATCAATTAATATAAAATAAACAAAGTAGATACATACTTGTAAAAATAGATGCTAAGGATATGCAATATTAATTGTTAAGTAAGTGTAAAAAAAAAAAGGAAAACCCAAAAAAATCTTAACCAAAATGGAAGAAAAAGAATAACTAAATAGTAGATGAGCCAATAACGCCTTTATCAACGAACGAATTGTGAATACTTCAATCAGAAAAATCAACTACAAATCAAATCAAATCAAAAAAAAAAAAAAAAAAAAATTAAGTGAGAAAGAAATTAATAGAAGAAAAATACAAATCAAACGTGGTGTACTGATGTGTTATATTTTTATGGGGTTTCTTAAGTATATATATAATTTTAATCTTTTTCTTATATAATCTTAATCTTAATATTATTCTTCATCTTCATCTAATACTTCCAACAATACAGATGCATTTTGTAATTGACTCTCCTTTATGGTTTGATTTTCAGAAAATGCATCGGCAAGGTTAATCCTCTGCATTTTCAATGTGAATGGTCTACCATTGAGCGAGTCTGCAAATGCAAATTTAGTGTATTCAAAAACACGCTTAACGGGATCATCTAACATAAACTTCTTAACAATACGCTTACCATCAATTCCTGAACGGATTTGAATTCTAGTAGTCAATGCTGGTTCTGTATCATTTGGAGGATCTTCAATATCTGTGGCATTTAATGCATTAATCTTTTCTGCATATGTAACCTCTCTAGCTGGTGCCTCACCATCATTTAATATATCATCATCAATTCCACTATCATAATCTTCTTCTTGTTCGTCTTCTTCTTCTTCATTTTCTTCTTCTTCATTTTCTTCTTCTTCGTCTTCTACTGTATCATCTAAGGAAATAGCATTTGATTTATTCAATCCAACACTTGTAGGTGCAACCTTGGATGATGTTTCATCAACGGAATATCTGGTCAAAAAATCTACAACACGTTCAATAAAATTGTGAACTTCTGGATTAGTCCTCCATACCATCATACGTTCTCCTGTAATTGGATCTAATATAGCTATATGTGGATATTCATCATCAAATGGATATAAATTTCGATACATTTCTCCACTTGGTGAATCATGATGGTATTGCAAGAATATAAAATTATGTTCAACAAGTTCTTTAATTTGTTGAGAACTCCAAAAATCACGATTTAAACACTGGCATCGAAAATCAGTAACATCCTGAATATTAACAAGAATCCATTTATGTTGTTCACGAGCCATACCCTTGGCAGTTTTCAAATCAACTTTACTTATAATATCCCATGGTGGTCTAAATATATTTGCCAACCTTTTCTGAGTACTTGTCATTCTTGAATTGATATTGGCTGTTGATCGAACTCCACTCCCATTAAAATCATAAGTTCCAGTAATTTCATCATCATTGTCGTATTCATCATCGCTATCTAGAACTACGACATGGTTAGCATTATCAGCAGCAGTTTGATTGAACACACTACGTTGAGATCTACCAAACATTCCACCTTCTGTTCCAACATGTCCCATCCCCATTGACATTGGCATACCAGCATATCCATATTCTTGAGGTAAGAGTGTATCGTGAGTTGGCATAATTGGCTGACGAATTTCTTCCTGTTCATCTTGCTGTTCGTACATTTCTCTTTGTAACCTATTTGCCAATTCAAAATCATCATTACTTCCTGTTTTATTTACATTTTCTTCTTGGTCAATATTAGTGGTTTGATTATTACCACCAACCATAGATGATCCATGTTCAAAGTATAATCCCACGGCTGTTTCCAAATTGCCACCTGACATATCTATAAAATTTGTCGCCACCGTCGGATCAGTCACTGATGTGATATCCATAAACATTGCAACCTGTTCATCCATTGTTATATTTTATGATTGTTTAAAGCTTATTGAGCCATTCTGGAACTATAATTCTAGGAAAAAAAAAAAAGAAAAACATTATATAAATATTACAAACACATATTAATATCAAGAAAACTCTACGTACGAGCGACATGAAATTGTGTGTGTGTGTGAAACATCTCAATTTATTTTTATCTTATTTTCATTTTATGTTTATCTTATGTTTATCTTATTTAATGATATAAAATAGTGTTAATTAAATACGTAGCAAAGTATATCCATTTTTATTCCTGTTGATTGTCATTATCAGAATCTTGTATTCTGCGTTCAGCTTCCTTGACAAGTCGGTTAGTTTCTGTCCAATCCACCACGGAAGAAATATCAGCAACATTAGCAAGTGCAATAATATTTGTTCCACCAACTCTATGTTGCAATTCATCATCTAACTCATCAATTTTCATTCTTAAAAAATTTTTCATTGATTCCCTGTTTTCATTAAAACTCGTAATATATCTTCGCTTTATCGCTTCTACATTCCTCGATTTGCTAAGTTCGTTATTTATTAATGAATATGTCATTAATTTCGATTCAACATGTATATCTTTCTGAATTCGTTTGACTTTTTCCATGAATATCCCTGGGTACATACTTGGTTTGTAGCTCATAGGCTTGACTGTTTTAGCATAAACTTTGGAATTTTCCAAAGATGTATTTTTCCCCACTCTTGACCTGTTATTGATAATATTCTGTTTGAACTTTGCATATTTTTCACCTATCGCATTTATTTCTTCATCAATTGCATTAACTGTAGAATATATCTTACGTTGTTTATCGGTCACTATAGAATGACTCAATCTTTCATATTTATTTTTAATTTCATTATTAATTGTATCTGTAAATTCATCAGTAAGAGAATGAGATAAATTTTGGTTTTCAATATTTTTAGCCGTAACAGTGTCATTATAATCTATATAGCTATCATCATTTTCGTTCTCTAAATAGTTATCATCAACATTATTATTATTATAGCTATTTGTTTCTGTACGTGTATCAACTCCATTTCTAGTATGTACAATTATATCTGATTCTCCCAAAACAGATAATTTTTTATTAAGATCGGATTCAACAATACGCCTTAAGAAACGTGTATCAATAAAATTTGTATCTATTTGAGAAGAAGGTTTTTCTAATTCAATTTCAAATTCAAGAGGAGTTGATTTTCTAGAAGAATTTTGTGATGATTGTGGTGATGATTTTGTTCGATTAAGATTCAAAGTATTGTTTGAATTATTCTCAGTAAATTCTACTGATGTCATTGATGTAGCTGGTGGTGTGTTTGGTATATTTGATATAAATGGTGTAGCTTGAACTATTGTATAAAGTGGAACTCTTTTATTCTCATTATAATCAATCCTTTGCCTTTTCCGAGTATGTCTTATAGTTGTATTATCTTGATTAGGTATAAAATCAATATTATTCTTTATATTACCGTTATTATAACCGTTATTATTATTATTATTATCATTATTATCAATTATATCTTCAATATCTGAATTATCACTTATATATAGTTGATTTTTTAAACGTTGCAGTTTGCGAGATTTGGCGCTATTTGATGTAGACATTTCATTGAATATTAGCTTGTCAAACTATTGTTAGATATTGTTTTTATCCGATTATAAATAATATTCATATCTTTTTAATGTGATGCTCCCTTTTTTTTTTTTATTTTATGTTTTTTTTTTATTGTTATTTACAGAAAGATCGCGATCATGTATATATATGTGTATAGAAGAAGAAACTTATTGTTGTAAGGGGAATTAATTTTACTTACTTTTAAATGGAATTCTTTAATATAATTCAAGAATTATTTAATAAAATATTATTTAAAAATTTAAAAAGATGGGTATCAATTTTTTAATATTATTATCAAAACAAGGTAAAGTTAGATTAAGTAAATGGTATAGTACAATTGATGAAAAGGAAAAACAACAAATAATTCGTGAAATAACGGCAATGATCCCATTAAGACGTGCCAAAATGTGTAATGTAATTGAATATCGTGATAAAAAGATTATTTATAAACGATATGCATCATTATTTTTTATTACAAGTATTAACAACGAAGATAATGAATTAATTACACTTGAACTTATACAAAAATATGTTGAAATTATGGATAAAGCATATGGTAATGTTTGCGAATTAGATATTGTATTTAATTTTCAACTTGCTTATTATATCTTAGATGAATTAGTTATTGATGGTGAAATTCAAGAGAGTAGTAATAGTGAAATCCTACGACGTTTAAAAACTTGTGATGAAATTGAAGAAGCTGATTTATTAAAGAAGAATGTTAAGTCGATTATGTAATCATTGGTGTACAGATTTTATAATTTTTTTTGTTTTAATGGTTAAGTAGCCCTGTGTAACTTTATTTTAATTCGTTGAGATTTTTTTTTTTTTTTTTTTTTTTTGATTTGATTTTTTGGATGGATTTCCAGAATTTTTTTTGTATGTGTGTATGGTGAGCGAGTAAGTGTGTGTGTGTGTGTGTGTGTGTTTATTATTATAGTAATATTAAATTGATGATGTATTGATCACTCTTATCTATTTTTAAATATTAATTAAAAAGGGATTTAAAAGAAAGGAAATATATATATATATATATATCTATATCTAATTATATACAATGTTGGCTTCAAGATTAGCTATTAGAGCTGTAAAACCTTCAATTACTAAATCTATTGGTGTTAGATTCCTTTCTACTCCAGTTGAACCAAAGGAAAAGGCAAATTCAATTATTGATGCTTTACCAGGTAATTCAATTATTTCAAAAACTGGTATTTTAGCAACTACTGCTGCTGCATCAGTTTATGCTATTTCAAGTGAACTTTATGTTGTTAATGATGAAACTATTCTTTTAGCAACATTTTTAGGTTTTGTTGGTTTAGTTGCAAAAGTTGTTGCTCCAATGTATGGTGAATTCGCAAAGGATAGAACTGCACATGTTACAAAATTATTAAACGATGCTAGATTAGGTCATGTTTCAGCTGTTAAAGATAGAATTGATCAAGTTTCAAATTTAAAAGATGTCGTTTCAACTACAAAGACTTTATTCGAAATTTCAAAGGAAACAGCTGCTTTAGAAGCTGAATCTTTTGAATTAAAGCAAAAAGTTGGTGTTACATCAGAAGCTAAATCTGTTTTAGATTCATGGGTTAGATATGAAGCTCAAGTTAGACAAATGGAACAAGAACAGTTATCTTCTTCAGTTATCGCAAAGGTTCAATCTGAATTAAAGGATTCTAAATTCCAAGATAAGATTTTAGCTCAAGCTGTTACAGATGTTGAAAAGTTATTTGCAAAGGAAAAATAAGTATTTTAAATTTTCATTAATATCCAATACTAATTAACGACTGACATTTTTATACTCTTGATGACTTATATATATAGATACTATAATCTATTTATTTATTTACTTAGTTACTTATTTATTTATTAAATTATTTATTTATTTAAATTATTACATTACTCAATAAATTCAATAAATTAACTCGAATCTATTTATCATAATTACCATATACATATTGGTTACCTTCAATACGATAAAATTGTGGCTTTTCTATACTAGGATATGGAATATTTTCAATATTTATCTCATTATCATTTATATTACTAGGAAACGGTTCAATATAATTTCCTTTAAATCCATAATTCATTTTAACTAATCTCGGTTGTCGTCCTAAAGGATTCAATTCAGAATCCCAAAAAACAGATTTTTTTTTCAAGCTTAACAGAAGATGATTATTATTACTATCATTATCATTATCATTATCATTATCATTATCATTAATATTATCATTCTTCAAAATCTTCTCTACTTTAACGTCATTTTTTTTCTCTATGGATTCCCATTGCTTTAATATCTTCTCTCCGGAATACAAAGACTCTAACTCTTTTAAATCTTTACCATTTGAAATATTCCTCTCAATATCTACAATACGTTCACGAATTGCATCTGATGATCCGTATTTCCCCACTAATCTTTCGATTCGGTCTTTATTCTTTTCCAGAAATTCATCTCTTTTCTGTTGTCTTCTTGACATGTTATTTAAACCTTTTATTTGTATTCGATATTAAAATCAATATCCTCTTAACTTTTTTTCCCCTAGGCAGATTGACACTGTTAGTATTAGTATGTCCTTCTCTATCTCGCTCTGCAACATGTTTTTTTGTTGTTGTTGATTTTTTTTTCTGTATTTCTTCAGCATATAATATATGGAGAATTAGATATTTCTTCTTCTTGTTTGTAAAGTTAAAACAAAACAAGTATCAATTTCTGTACTGATAATGTCAGCACCATCACAAACACTTTCACCTCTTTCATTTGAATATACTCCTGTAGAAGATCTTGAACAACTTCGTCCAAGACTAACGCAACTCACACATTCTTTACGCAAACTTGAAGAAGCACTTGCAACAATTAAGTATAATACATCTATAACGTCACAATCAAGGTCAAATGTTGGTCAAATTACGAATGGGAATTTTGAACTAATAGCTATTCAAAATCAATTCAATGTTACGCTTCAACAACTCGCTAGTTTGAGTCGAACGTTACAGTCACACAGAGGAATACTCGAGGTTACAACAGTATTTCCAAATAGAGAATTTAACACAATGTCGGGTCTTCTTTACTCTCTTCTTAGAAAGAAACTCACACCCGAAGTTGAAGAATGGATAAAAGATGCACAAAATGAAGCCATGACTACTACATCTGGTATTTCATTAGTGACACCACCGAATACTGCAGCGACTGCAACGACTGTCAACACTACTGCTGCAACAACGAATTCAATCTCTAGTGTGAATGATATCCTTGAAACAGCTTTATTTGAAGGTGATGAGATAACTGATAATATGATAGAATTTGCCCATGCTGCATTGGAAAATTATATGTTTGGTGGATATTTAACTAAGCAGGAAATTGATATAGGTGTCAAAGTCACCGATATATTAAAAGGTGTCCAGCGTGAAGATTTAGAATCTCCATTGGTGTCTCCTTCGCCACCTTCAGAATTATCTGCTACTTCAGCTACAGCACTTTCCGAAAAAAATCTTTTTGGATTCATATACCAAGGTCTAGATTCTAATACAAATCTTTAAACTAATTATTAATAAATTAATTTTTCTATATACGTTGTTTATAAACACTTTCAAAATCAAAAGTCAACATTTCTTTCAATTTCTTAAAACTTCCTCCATAATCAACACCTTTGTAAATCATTCTTTGTTTAAGCAAAGATTCTGATCGTTCTTCTTCATGCTCTTTGAGTGGGAACTCGCTCATTTTTATTGCAAACCGTGTATTAAAACTGTTATAATGTTTTTTATTCTTCATATTTGATCCACACATATCCTCGGTTAATACATGTATATGGAGATTGTTTAAAGACGGAATGGCATGACAACACACAATAAATGGTATATCTTCTTGATGACCATCAATTCGTCGCCATTCTTTATTAAATATCTTACCACCCAATTCCTTTGCCTGTTCTATATACCCAGCTATCATTGTCCTATTCTTTATATCAGTAAATGCAATTTGTGGCTTCATATTTGTTAATTGAGCATTCCGTGGTAGAATTAATAAATGCACTTTACTCTTGGGAAAAGCATCTTTTATGATCACTACATTTTCATCATAGAATAATACCACATTAGGATACTTTTCTGGAGTTTTAATATATGGAGCCAAGGCAAATTTATATGACATTTGGATTTTCTATATTCCTTTTCTTTTTTTTTGAAAAAAAAAATCTATATAAACAATAAAAATTTTATAAAATTGAGTTCAGTTCAGTTCAATTTGGTAAAATGAGATTATCCTTCTTCATATAGCCCAACCTATTCTCCTTATGTCCATATAAATCCATTATACTGCCTTTGTAATGAAGTTGTAAAAATCCAGAACTAGACAAACGATCGACGCCTAGTTCCGCCAATAAATTATCAGACAGTGTTGTTTCGCACGGGATATCAACATACCAACATTCAACCGCAACTTTTTGTACACCAAAATTTATTATGACAAATCCAGAACCTTGAAGTGGGATTGCACTGCCTGTTGCATCTGTAGCATCAAAATATGGTTTTCCCCTTGTGTATCCGTGTAAAATACGTTTATCGTTTGTAATAGATAAATCTCCACCGGCAATAAGTACATCCTTCATAGCACCAGTGTAAGGTTTTCTTGGAGTTTTATCTCCCTCATAATCTGAATCGGTTCCTACTTTACGATCCTTCTTATATACTGAAAGCAAAAACATTATTGTATATGATTAATTTTGACTTTTTGTTTTCATAAATAGAAAAAAAAAAGGGAGAGGCCTTGGAATAAGAGAAAATGTTGGCCAATTGCTATATTGGTTACAGTTGTTTGGAAAATAAGAACACAAATTCCAATATCAAGATTCTGTGAAGAATCCAGCGCAATATTATTATGCAGAAAACCTAATAAGGAAAGGGAAGAAGAACTTCAGATGAAATAATAATAATTATACGAGGAATGATATAAACTTATACGAGCAGAAACGATCGTCTCTAGTCGAGATTAACAACCCTCAACCAATTGTCGACAACAAGAAAAAAAGAACTTCTCAGTCAAAACTGGATCGTAAACTATATTACATATTTTCAGTATTATATAGATTATATATACGTGAAGTAATATATCAGACGAAGATGTTAGTAAAACTTATCAGATTCCTCTTTATGTATCAAAACTACTTAGTCTGAAGAGCGAAAAGCCCCTTGCATTTCTCACAGTAGTGCGGCTTTTATTATAATTGTTGACCGTTGCGATAAAGGGTCTATTAAAAGAATTATTATACTAAACTTTTACAAAAACAACATTATAAATCCCTAGATACCTTACTTTGGAAGAACAAGATATTTGGGTTTCATAAATACTTGGTCATCTTTAGATTTTACCAAATTAACACGTGCACCACGATACTTTAAATACGGTACTTTTGAATCATATGAAACTATTGTATCTCTCTTTAAAAATAATTTATCAGTAATAACAGTTTCAACTGGGAGTTCAACATACCAACATGGAATCTTAAGAATTTCTTTGCCAAATCTAATTAGGAGAGAGGCAGAACCTGCTACTTTCATTTCTCCTCTATCTGTAGTGTATATATCAAAGTGTGGGGTCATCGGTTCAAAGTTATGCAAGATACGCTTGTCATTAGTTATTGAAAGATCTCCGTCGGTAATATACAATGGTTTGATTGGACCATTATAGCTTCTTTTTGGACCGTTAATGTAAGCATCGAAGTCATGATCAGTCTTTGGTTTACGAACATCTTCAAGAATTGGAACTATTTTGGAAATCAGAGGATTTGAAGATCTACCTTCATTCCATTTATATAAGTCTGATAATAAATGTCTGGTTGATCTGAAACTTGTATGAAAGTGGGGAATGCATATAGAACTATAATTTCTTTTTTTTAATATCCAATTTATGAAATCAACTTTAACACTCAATTCCATATTCTCAATTACAGTAGTTACAATTTCACTATCTGCAATTGGAATACATTTGTGAAACAATCTTGAAATAAGGTCCATTGTCTTGATCATAGACTCTAATTCACATACTTCTCACACGTTATCACCGAATTTAAAACTGTCCATATAATTTTGAAGCGAGATTTCAATCCCACAACCACCAAATAATCTTCCCATAATTATATTCAGTAATTTATAACCATTATTTGATACATAATCGGTACCCTTGCATATTTTATGTAGTATTTTGGTCTTGACAGTGTCATCAACTTTATCGAGAAATGGGCCAATTAGATAATCTCGCAGAATTAATTGGCCCGATACTGAAGTCTTGTTAATTTCGCCAGTTTCAAAATAGTGGAAATCATTATACCCAAAAAGCGACATTTGTAGCTTCAGTGGTACATAAAAATCGATGAATTGATATACATCTTTAAACTTGAGTGGAACATAAACGATCGATGCAATATCCTGAACATATTTTTCCTCGCAAGAGAACCTCCACTTTCTGGATCAAGTGACTGCAAAACTGATTGCTGGCCCTGAACTGTCATTTTTATCAAGTAGTTGTCTGCCTTTTATAAAATACACCTTCAAATTTGCAAAAAATTGTCGTTTATTACCAAAAAAAAATAAAATAAAACATACCTATTTAGGATGAAAATTTTATCAGTAGAGCGGAACTAGCAAATTTTGACGTATTGTCCACATCAAATAGAATTTTTTGAAGGTATTACAAAAATTATAGATTAAAGCAACATTAAAAAAAGGATAAATTATATACATGAGATTGTAATTAGTCAGGAGTTCATAGTTGTTGGTTTATATTCAATATCAGAAGTAAAAAAAAAGATAGAATGGAAAAAAAAAATAAAATTAATGAAATATGAATAAAGATAAAAAAAATAAAGACAGCCTTTTGAAAGATAGTCATAAGCCCAAACCCAAAATTAAAATTAAAAAAAAAACTAAATGAAAAAGATATTGAATGCAATTATGTTTTTTTATGTACATGAAAAGGGTTGTTTATACCCCTTTGTGAACTCCTGTGTGGACCCTAGTTTGTCTGTCGTTTAGTCTCTCATCGCAATTCATCTACAGCTTAGAGAACAGAGTGGTGAAGAGTTCCCAGGTACCAAACATGATCATACTGTTAGGAACAGTTCTCATCAAATGAGGAGTTAAACCACCATACATTGAAATAAATCCTTCTTCTTTAATCACTAATTTGAAACATTGAACCAATCCAGTATATTTAGCCTTACCATTTTTTGTTGGAGCCTGTCTTAATCTTGTACGTACAACCTCGTGAGGATAGGTTATCAGAGAAGCGATTAATTTGGCAAAACCTGCAGCACCTGAACGTGCAAACCAGTCAACTGCGTCATCAAAGCTTGTTCTTACGTTTCCTTCACGTTGAAATCTTTCTGATCTTTCACGAATGAGAGATTTCATTTGTTCATATAATATCCATTGAAGTGTAGATTCAGCTGATCCTAAATAAGAAGCTGACAAACCTTTATATAATGCAAAGAATCCTTCATTTTTTACGATTTTAATAATGCAGTCTAACGAGTTCTTATACACCTTGGTACCTGCCTTATCTAATTGCAATCTTGTTTTCACTAACCAAATTGGATTTGTTATTGTGCTAGTAACAAAACCTGCATTGATACCGGCAAGTAAATGCAGAAAAGAGGTTTCTTCACCTCTAAAATATTCAAATTGTTTAAGTAAATCCTTACTGTATCCATAAGTGAAAAAATTAATAGATCTAGCTGGAATAACACCTACTAAACTTGGACCAAGACCTTTGAATAACGCACGTGGACCTTCATTCTTGTAAACACTGTGTAAAATTAAACAAGTTTCTTTAAAATGAGTTAAAACAGTGGATTTTGATACATTTGCCACAGCTCTGGAATTGTATATATCTCTATAAACCGAAGATTGTAGCCTTGTTTTAACGACATCAAAGGGACATGTAAAAATAGCTCCACACATTCCACCAAGACCACCAGCAACAAAATGAACCCAAGGTTTGACAACAATCGGTGGGGTTGTCTGTGAAGAAGATACGGAAATTGTATCATAAGCCTCTTTCATAGTTGAAGACTTCTCATCAGATGCCAAATAAGGGACAGCGGTCTCTATATCTTTTTCAATAGATGTTATTTTATCATTCAAGGGTCTCCTGCTGTTATTATTATTATTATTATTATTATTACTGTTATTGTCCGACATATTGAGCTTCTGATTTATAGCAGCTATTTATGCAAAATATATGAATTATATTTTTGTTTAAATTTGTAGTGAAACTTGTTTATATAGTTATGCAGATAGTCTTTTGTCTGTATATTCCAACCGAAGCAGTCTAAAACATGTTTTAAATTTGTTTTAACGAGTGAAAATTTTCAGATTTTTTTTTCCCTATTTCGCCGAATTTGGTGCACTTGGTGCAATTTTAGGGAGTTTGTTGAAAGGTTTTTTTGTAAGAAAAATTTGAAGTTTACACATTACAGGCAATAAATACAGAAAATATACTACAGTACTAATAATAACAATTAGATACATTTTTATTTTCTTTTTCGTTATCCGCAAAGCATTTTCTCTTATCTATAAAAAAGAGGAATTATTAACTTAACTTATAAAGATACAAATAGACAGTAGTAGTAGTAGTAGTAGTAGTATTAGTAAAAACAACTTCTAACTTCCTTAAATGTAAGTTTCGTAAGCAACTGGAGCTAAAGTGGTTGGAACACCTGAAACAACTCTAGAAGATCTTGGACCTACTGGTTGTCTCTTTAATTGAACTTTTTCACCAGATTCTTTAGCAGCAACTCTCTTTGCAGAGTTTTCCTTAACTCTGTTTAAGAATTCTTGTCTACATTTGGAGTGCTTGACGTGTTCAATCTTAATGTTAAGTCTCTTTTCGATGTATCTGTGACCAACAACTTTGTTAACAATGACACCAACAGCGGATTTGGTAACGTTGAAAACGATACCGGTCTTACCGTGGTAGAATTTGAATGGCATACCATCGTGGATAGCACCGTTAACCTTGATGTCAACAATATCACCGACCTTGTATGTCTTTAAGTAGGTGGACATTGCTGGTGCACCGTGCTTCTTGAAGTCACGACTGAATGCGTAACGAGTTCTAGATCTCAAACCATGACTGTATCAAAAAATAAGTATAAATATAATAGAAATTATTGTTAGTATTCGTTGTAATTTAAAACAACATTAAAGATTTTTTTTATCATGTAAACTTTATGGGTGCATATGATACTATAACTAGGATTAATTTTATTTTATCCGGTAATCAATTTTTCAGAAAAAAATTATTTAAATCATTGAAATAATAAATTATTTTTCATTAAGTATCTAGTTATTATGGTATTCCATATTGGTAATAGCTTCAACCTATTACAAAATTCTTATTAGGATTATTGTATACATAAAAAAAAACTTGAATATGCATTTTCTAGCTTTGGTGTTTATGAAATTTTCAACTGAATAACTAACTTTGCTCTTGATTATTAATATTATATGTGGATGTGAATAATTCTTTGAAAGGGTTGATAATTTAACATTAATCTATTCATTTGGCACTATATCATTAATTTCATATTTTTTTTAAAGTCTTCATTAGATATTAATCTATTAAGCATTTAATGCATACCTTTTACCCATTTTGAATCAATTATTTAATCTGGTGACTGATGTATAATTCTATTTCAAGTTATAGTCAGTAATACCTAAATCAAAAAGCTGCAAATTTTGTATATCCAAACTATAGAGTGGTGAAAAAATGCCTAGCGTAAGTGATGGGAGAGCGAACAGGAAGGCAGAGTGAATAGAGGGAGTGGAAGCGAGAGCCATCGAAAAACAAATTGTACAATCAAAATGTGACTGGGTTTTTTTATAAAACTCTGGTGTGCGGGTGAGTTGGTTTTTCTTTTTTTTTTTGTCTATATTATGTGTCGTTATTTAAAAAAATTTAAAAATTGAACATGAACAACTTAAAATAAAAAAAAAATATGAGTAAAAATGCACCCTATCACTGGGCACGTGACATTTAAAGAAAGAAATTGAATTGAACCGAATTAAATTAAATTAAACAAGTTACAGATTTTCTACTTTTGTAAACTCCGAGTAAATACTTAATAATACACCAGTACTTGATTATTGGTTACAGAAATCATTAAAGTACATAGAAAAGCAATTAAAAAAGTAAAAGGGTTTGAAAGATGTAAAAAGGAACTATTTATTCTTGTTTATCCAATTAAATAAAAAATCATAAATAGATGAGAAAAATTAGAAAGTATCTATAAAATATTGAACTATATTGTATTGACACGCTTATTCTTCGTCTTCTGCAGCACCTTCTTCAGAGTTAGCACCTTGAGATCTTCTCTTAACTCTACCAGCTCTACCACCACCGTATGGGGAAGTTGGAGCAAATTCAATGTGTTTTTGAGAATCTAATCTAACCATGAAAGATGGGATTGAAACAATTTGTTTACCAACAGCAATGTGTCTTTGAGTAATTAAGACTCTAGCGTGGTGAACGGATTTTGCTAAACCTAATTTGAAAACTTGGGTTTGTAATCTTCTTTCTAAGAAATCTTCAATCTTTAAAGATAAGACATAATCTAATTTCATCTTGTCTTCAGATAAGATACCAACTCTAACTAATCTTCTAATTAAAGCATTACCTTCGAATAATCTCTTTGGATCTTTTTCATCTCTGGTTAATAAGTCTCTTGCAGCTCTTCTTAATTTAGATAATTGGAAACCAATTCTGTAAATTTCGTGCTTGTTCTTTAAACCGTATTCACCAGCTAATTTTAATTCACCGTCTAATCTAGCGGTTTCGAATGGTCTCTTTGGGACAGAGTAAGTCTTGGAGTGGTTTCTTGGAGCTCCTGTGGAAAATTAAAAAATAAAAATGAAGATGAAAATAAAAATACGATGTTAGAATATGAGCAAAATTAATGATTACGGAATTTGCGATTACGTTGGGCATTCCCTTAATAGTTTACAATACTGTTTACTATCAACTATTTATTCAGTTAAAACAAAATTCGCAGACAAACTCCCAAAAGAGTAAGTAGTATTCAACTCAACAAAATAAGTTTGATGAGTATGATATTCCAAAGTGTCGGGTGTTTGGAGTATCAAAATGAATAACGTGAATAAATAATCAATAGAAAAACAGTTTGCAAATAAGAAAGGAAGCAAAACTATTATCTTAAAACCCGAACATGGAGATCAAAGCAAATAAAATTTAAGCGCTTGATTGAATCCATGTTTATAACCAAAGACATCGTTTAAACTAGGCAGTTTCATTCATTAAAAAAAAACAGCATAGGGATGACAAGGTAAAATAATTCTCAAAAAGAGAATGTTTAAAAAACAAAAATTAATTAATACATACTTGGCATTGTAGATTCTCTTGATTAGTTGACTGTAGAAAAAGTACTAAGAAAAAATTAATGAATTCTTTATAAAATTATTATCATACACGATAAGTCAAAGCGAGATGAGTCTGCTTTATATGAAAATATTTTTGCAAGCGAAGAATTGAAAAAAAATTGAAAAAAAAAAAATTGTTGTGAAATTGTTTGATCTTTTCGCAATAAAAAAAGGGTTTGAAAAAGGGTTTGAAAAAAGGTTATTTGCACGTGATGCGTATCTACAATTGTTACAATTTTTTGAAAATATTTTTTGACTCTGACGGATAAGAATAATAAAATGTGATTAGAATAATTACGATAAAATATTGTTTTATTTAAATGCGAGTTCTTTAAATAGGATATAAGAATAAACTATAAGAATAGAAAATAAAAATAGAAATAGAAAAATAAAATATAGGAATATAGGAATATAAATAGTACGAGTCTGGTTCGCTTTAATGCACGTTTAATCAACTCTTTGTCTTTTATTACTCTGTTCTCCGTCCACTACTTGTTCCTTAGCGTGGAAATCCTTAATAATTGAATCGACGTCTTCAATACCCAATGGTCTAACATCACCCATTTTTTTAATTTGTGTAGTAACAGTCTTAATTTGATCATCACTTAAATCAAGATTTAATTGTTCAACTCTGGCCTTAATTGCATTCCAACCAGTCAATCTGTTAGCAAAATGAATATATCTTGTTAATCCAAAATCTTTTGGATCTAAAATTTCATATGTTGATGGATTAGCAAGAATTGCCTTTGCGTGAATACCTGCTTTGTGAGTAAATGCACAAAATCCTGTAATTGGATTATTGAATGGAATATTAACTTGAACAATTTCAGCAATTAAATTCTCTAGTTCTCTAATTTTGGATAATTTATATTTAGATTTAACATAATCAGGTGCAGAGACAACCATTCTTGCCATAAATCCACCTAATGGAACAATACCATTTCTTTCACCAATACCTAAAATACATGTGTCAATAAATTTTGCACCAGCTTCTAATGCAGTATAAGCATTAGCAATTGCACAACCAGTATCGTTATGGAAATGAGTTTCAATTTCACATTTAACACTTGATTTAATTGTTCTAATTAATTCATAAACTTGTCTTGGATTTGCACCACCAACAGTATCTGCTATACCAATTCTATTAACACCTATTTTATCAACAGTTGTATATATATTAAGTAAGTCAACAATATCTGATCTAAAAGAATCTTCAGTAGAAAATCTAATCTCTAATCCCTTAGATTTAACAAATTCTATAACTTCGATTGCACTTTTAGTAATGAATGACATATCTTTACCATGAGAATGTTGTCTTAAAAAGTTAGATGTACCAATGAAAACATTGACACCATCAACACCGGTTTCAACAGCAACTTTTGCATCATGCATATGACATCTAATATGAGTTAAAATTTTTGATTTTTTTAATCCTAATTTACAAAGGGTTTCAACTTCTTCCCTTGCTTGATCTGATGCAACAGGAGATGTAACCTCTATATAGTCAACACCAAAGTCATCTAATGCCTTGGCAATTTTGATTTTGTTTTCAAGAGTAAAGAAAGCATTGGCGAATTGTTCACCTTCTCTAAGCGTAGAATCAATAATTTCAAATCTCGGCACGTTAGATATGAAATCACTTGGATTTGGAGCATACGGATTGACAGAACTCATTTGGATGTTTATATAAGTTTTATTTTCTCTTTTTTTTTTTTGTAATTATAATACAAAAAAGAAAATAATTAAAAGAAATATTTAAAGAAAAATATAAAAAGAAGTTAAATAGAAGAAAGAAAAAAATTAAAATAAATTTGAATAAAAAATAAATTGATAAACTTTGAAAATTGAAAAATCTTCACATTTTCTGGAAGAATTGGTCATGACCTCTAAGATTGACTCACCAAATTTTCTCTTTTTTTTTTTTTTTCTTTTTTTTTTTTTCTCCCTCTTGTCTTTCTGTTTCTCTTACAGCGGAACCGGTGCGCGTAATCAATTTTTTCAATTTTATTACCTATTTGAGAAGTTCGTTGATAACAATAAAAAATCATCGGATTATTCCGCTTCTATTGTTCTTATATACTCCATATTTATTATATTTTTGACAATATTTCCCCTGATAATTAATCGATAAAGTTTAAGATGACAGATAACAAATACTATAAGGAATATGATGAAAGTATTTCCAACACTCATAATTGGCGTACAATTTCCAATTGTCTTCCTCTTATGGAATCTTATGTTAAGAACAGTAAGGGTTTGAAAATATTAGATGTTGGATGTGGGCCTGGTTCTATTACATATGATTTATATGAAAATTATGGTATGGAAAATGAAATTATTGGTTTAGATACACCTCCAGAGCTAATTGAAAAATGCCAAAAATTGTACTCTACTGATGGTAAGAACAAAAGAGGGAATATCATTAATTTTGTTCAAGGTTCTGCTTACAATTTACCATTTAATGATGAAGAATTTGATATTGTTTATTGTAACCAAGTCATGATTCATCTTCAGTATCCAACAAAATCAATAAATGAAATGAAACGTGTCTTAAAAAAGGGCAAGAATCTTGGGAATGGTGAACACTCTTACATTTTCGCATGTGAAGCTGAACTCAGATCACTTTTAGTATATCCATTGGAATATCAAAATTCAATTGAAAATTATTTTAAAACTCAATTGACAAAATATACAAAGATAAATTTCGGTCTAAGTATGAAACATGTTTTTGCTGAATCTGAAAAGTTAAAATCTGAAGATCATAAATGTGATACACCAACCATAAAACTTGATGTTGTCCCTTGGTGTATTAGTGATAAACCAAAACGTGATTTGTTTGCTTCTATGTATATTGCACGTTTGAACAACAAAGAGAAAGAAATTCCAAATATACTTAAGTTGACTAATGCTTGGAATAATTGGGCGCTCGATTCAACAAGCTCACTTTCAATCATTCATGGATTTCTTACTATTATATATTGATAGTTGATCTAATAAATGACATATATTTTCTGATTTTTAATGTTTAATTTATAGCTGTCAATAAATTTGAAAGTAAAAATAAAATAAATGAAAAAGCTTCGGCAAAACAATATACACTTTCCTTATTTGGATTATATTTAATGCCATATACTGAAATCGCTTTCGTTACAATACTAACTATACATTTGATGCAAACAGAAAAGTATAATAATTTTATGTCATATTAAGCATTAGAACACTATATGCGGTTTAAAGGGTTTGTATTCTTCTATTTAGCTCATAGAAAATATTATATTTCACATAAAACAATTATCTGTACACCACTATTTTGTTCCAGAATGAGAAGTACAAATATTTTTATTAGTTATACCTAATTATGTCTTATTATTCTGTACATATCTTAAGTGTTGATCTTCGTAAGTTTATTTATATCTTCAGATTAGATTGTTAAGCCTTCTGATCCTATAATAAATCTATATTCTCTAAAAGCCCTATTCAACGAATGTACTTCCAATAAGTATTACGCTGAGAAAAAGTTCAGATTCATTCAGTCTCATGATCCTTCACTTAAATGGATAGACCGTTTTACTGGAAATTTATAATATGTAAGCACACAGTAATGTTGTTAGTGAAAATAATGGTTTGAATTAGGTTTTCCTAAATAACTGAGTTGAAGATTGGAAATGATAGATTTACTATTCACAGATATTCTAATTTTTAAGATTTGATGTGGTACACAACATAAAATACTACTGCGGGAAAAAAATCGACATGTTTACAATATGCTACATAGGAAAAAAACTAAAACGGGAATTCTGATTCCTCTTATTCAAAGGTCACATGACTTGATTGCTATTAAAGTGATAAATTTTTTATAAAATATAGTGCAAAAAATATTATAGAATATAATATACTATCAGAACTATTGCTATTTGAACAGAAATATTATTTCAAGGATAAGTCACTTGCAACAATTGTGTCTCAGCCTGACAATTTCTTTATTTATATATATTTATAAGTAGTTACAGTTGTTTGAATTCATTACAGGAACTGGTTGAAATAACTGTAAACTATAAAAGAGATATATAAAAGAAAATTTTCTTTTAATTATAAACATTCAATAACTTAACAAGATTAAACAAAAAATGAACTAATCAATATTTCTGTTTAGAACTTCCTGAAATATTTAAAAAGTTTTACTGTTGCAATCTGACTGTTCTTGTATTTAGATCCATTGCAATATTGTTATTTTACTTACTTAAAGAAACGATATAAAATAACTCTAAACTATAAAAGAAGTATAGAAGGGAATTTCCCCTTCTATTTATAAACAATAAATAACTTAATAACCTTAAGTTATAATTAATCAATAATTAGTCTAGAACTTTCTGGAACATATAGAAAGTTCTAGAACAAATCTGAAGTTTATAGATTACCAAATATTATTTCAACATTTACGTGCAATCTGAAGTTTATAGATTACCAAATATTATTTCAACATTTACGTGCAATCTGAAGTTTCTAGATTATCTAATCTTATTTCAACTATTTTATCATTCCTTATTCATTTGTGCAGAATATTACATCATTATAAAAGTTATTATAAGTGATTAACCCTTGAAATAATATCATTTTATAAAAAGCAATGGTTTATATCTTATATTATCATATAAAATAGCCACATACTGTAATAAGTAGGAATCAATTATCATTATATATGTTGCAAATGACTTACCCTTGATATAATATTTTTTTATATAGCAATAATTAATTTTATAACATAGTCAATTATCCAAAGTATATAAAGTTACACAAACTTATACAAAATAACTACACATTATAATAAGTGGGAATCACATATTATATAGTGTAAGAACTCAACAGTTAATGAGTAATTAGATTATTCATATTATTGGGTTGCTAAATATAAACACACGGCATTAATAGAATCCACATTGTTCTTCAAATAGAATAATCTAGTATTCCGTAATATTACTGACCAACAATATATAGAAGATATTTTATTGGCACTTTGATTTTTAAATATACTTTGCTAACAATGCATTATTTTAAATCACCTTTTTGGGCAAATGGAACCACGTCTTCCGAAAATTTCATACAGAATAATATGATTTGCAACAATATCACTTTGTTACGTAATATTTATAATGAAGTTAATTTTTTATTTGCATAAACGCAAGTTTGGAATTTTTGGTACAAATATTATTTGCGTGATATGAAATTGAAGCTTGAGTTTTATTTCTTGCTGGATTAAGCAAAAATAAAAAATTCTACAAAAGGCAATTTGTCCGAGTGGTTAAGGAGAAAGATTAGAAATCTTTTGGGCTTTGCCCGCGCAGGTTCGAATCCTGCAGTTGTCGATTGGACCGTTACTTTTTTATTGAACTTAATAGCTGTATGTTTGAGCAATGGGAACTTTTCCGTAAGTAATACGAGAATCGAGTATGCGAGTTTAATGGATTATCCACGATAATACAGAAAGTCTTGAATTCGTCAAATTGACAAGAAATTGACCTCTAATTATTATTATAAATAAACTAGTGTTTTGTATCTGTAGACGCAATATGATGACAGAAAGTTTACCTATACAGAATTTGCATCATCAAGAAAATAAAGTGAGTTGTTTAACTTATTACGTTCAATTAATTAAATATTGAATCTTCCTGACAAAAACAAGCAGTAATGATAAACTAATTAGAATTATAGTACAAAAGTATTAAAATAAGAATTATTGTCAGATGCATAATACTCAGCTAATGATCATCCAAGGAAATTAAATAATAAGACAATAGAGGTCAATCGATAAAGGATTTACTATATCATAACCGACAGAGTCATAGCATCACTCTGCTGTTTCTATTATATGTCAAAAATTAAAAATAAAAAATGAAAAAACTCCAATTACATATTTTTATTGGACACAAAAAATGGCTCTTCAGTTTTCGTAAATGGATTCCTTGGTAAACCTGTATTTATTACATATTCACCACCATCTAATTCTGGGAATCTTATTTTAATCTTTCCAATCTTTTCATCATTTGTTTTTCCATCTTTTTCTTTGGAAATCCACCATCTCGAAGTTTTGCTTGATGGAGCAGGTAAGCCATGTTTGGGGACTTTACTTGAACGAACATCTGCCAATAAAGATCCAATAAAACCGGGTGATATCACTCCTCCGTTATTTTCGTTAGTGTATAGTCTTTGCTTTGTTATTTCGTAAAGATCTTTTTCAATTATACTTCTTGCCAAATCATCCACTATTTCCAGTTTAGCTCTAAAAATCCCATAAACGGGCTTGTGGTCGCTAAATTTATATTTAGGTATACTATTATATATTAATTGTTCAAGTGATGTGATTCTTTTGTTTTTCGTATGTGTCAAAATACGATCAGTCCAAGATGGAACACGTTGCTTTTCAGACGTATCATAATAATCCGTTCCTTTATCAAACTTATAAGTTGGCTTAAAATTAATTTCCATTTCATCAAAGAAGGGGAAAGTCTGTCCACTTGCCATTTGTGCATTAAGTTGATCATATTCAAATAATTGTGAAATAACTTGCTTTGCTTCAGCTTCATTTAGATCGGAATAAGAAGCATTTGATTTCTCTTGACCTTCTTCATATAACTTCTTGTTTTCAGTTTTTTCAGTTTTTTTATTCAACGTACTTTGCAAATTAACTAAAGATGTGTTATTTGATGACAAACCTTCCTCAAAATTGCCATATTGTTCAAGGCCATCATTAGTGCCATAAAGATTTTTATTTAAGAACAAATCTTTCCTAACATTTGCATTTAAATCAATAGCGGAATCCTTGTACGAACATCCATCCAAATCCATATCAAAATTTAACTTATCTCCTACTTTATTTTCAATTAGCAATTTAATACGACGTTCCTCTAAAAGCTTAGTTTCCAAATCTTTTTCATTTTCTTTCTCTTTCCTCACTTCGTCTTCTTCAAAAAGCTGACTCGTCATGTCATTCTCAAATTCACCCAAAATGCTTTCGCTGTCAACATGAGTGTCATCACCATCATTATTGTATAGAGTTCCATCTCCCCCTCCATGTCCATCTACATCTTCACTCATTTCACCTATACTCTCGCTGCTGCTATTATAACGGGAATTGATAACTGCGTGACTTTTAAGCATTTTCCTGACAGTTTCGTTAGGTAAGCTAATTCTGTAGTTCAAATCACCCATCCAAATCACTATATCTGAATCTTTTATATTCTTACATCTTTTAAATGTCAATCCGTTTGCAATAGTCTTATAGTTTTGATGTCTTTCTTCACTATTACTTTGACCAGCCGCGAGATGTGATGCAACAAAGCAAAGTCTTGAATGTGTTGAAAATGTAAACGTAATTGCAACACCACCTTTATTTGCACTGATACCTTTAAATCCGGTTTTTTTAACACTCGTTTCAACATTTTTAATATTATCAATAGTTTGAGTGTTTGCATACACCAATAGCAAGATTCCACCAAGTTGCTCCCCGCGTAATAAAGTATATTCTTTAGCATGTTTGTTATTAAGAGTCTCCTTAAACCTTTTCTCCCAAAAATTTCTAGTCTTCAAATCTATTGACATTACTTTACTAGGCGTTAATTCAATCACCTCTTCCAATGCAATAACAATTAAATCATATCTATCAAATTTTTCCTCTTCTGGAAATAATAAATCATTCAAATCGCCGTTAAATAAAACCGCATTAACATTAAATGTAACTGTAAAAATTACTAAATCCCTCATAGTTGTAAACTCATTTCTTCTTTTATTTAACCCTTGTAAAACATAATCATGAATTGGATCAACCAACTCAACTTGAAGTTCCTTATTTTTCCTACCTAACAATTTATCAAACTGATTTTGACGACCAGAATTAGAAGTTTTAGTCGTGTTTGATCCTGAAACATATTTTTTACCCTGTCCCGCATATTTCTTACCTTGTTCTGCAAATTTACCTATTAATCCACCTGTTTTATTTTTTGTTTTAATTGATCCATTATAGCTATCTGATAATTTTCCTAGTGCTATCCCATTAGATACCCATAATATATTATGCTTTCCCCAAATATTTGCCGTATAATTGGAACCAAATAAATTTTCTAAAATCATCTCACTGAGCTTGCATTCAATATGATTAGCTCTATCATTTGAATCCAATGTATTGATTAAGAAGACACCCAATTGCCTTGAGCTTTGTTTCCATTCTTTCAAATCAAATTGATATGTTGAATAATTATGCAATGCTGTGTGTATTTGCTCATCCTGCAACAATAAACTCATATAATCATTTTTGCCTTTAAGCCTATTACTCAAAGATCCACTATACGTCAGTTTCTTATAACCCACAGAAAGTCCGTTATTATCAGCTTGTAGTTCCTTAATTGCTCTTGAATATCTATCACTTAATTCAGGCTGGCTCCCCTTTGTACTGAGAGCATCTAAAACGTGAAGCATATTATATTCCGCACATAATGTTTCAAAAAATCTATTGAACGCATGCTTGGATGCATCTTCTGATCTTGGAAAATCTATCTTCGTAGAGAGCAAGTGAGAATCTAATCTCCAAAACAGTGGTACGTTACCCCTAATTATTGAAAAACTTACTAAATGGTCACCTGTATAAACAACCACTTCAGTCTCAACAAAATTAGCAACATTACCTTCATCATCCATACATGCAGGTCCAAACATTGGTCCAATTTTTCTTGAATCTTGTCGTGATATAAGCGTCATCCATGAATTACCCTCAGGGTCTAGATTCTCCCTTTGAACAAACCCTCGTATTAAAGTGATATAAAATTTACCATGATCAAATATTTGCCTTTCATCATTAGCTAATCTTCCCCTAAAAATAGATAATTCACTTATCAAATTATTATTCCATACAAATCTACCTGCATAATCATCTTGTAAATTATGAATTGTCGTATATGAATAGCTCTTTCTATTCTCAGTATCCCAATCTTGAGCTTTCACTGCCAAATCTGTATCATTTGAATAATAAAAAGTTCCTGTTTCAAGTAATTTCATAATAGAATTAATGCGGGAAGTAGGTGAAGAAGATTCAGTATTTTCATAAGATTCTTCCAGTTGTTGTAATTGTGGTAACAAATGTTGAGAATGAGATCCGTACATATTTTGATTATAAAGGGAGAAAACTTCACCAGAAAAATTCACAAATATGGTACTGATAAGTCTGCAAATATCGATTTGTGGTACTAAAGGACCGACATGGGATTTACCACTAATGAAGCCAAAATAAATTGTTCCCTTTAAAGATATTAATCCCAGGAAACCGTGCAATCCTTTCTGAATCCTTCGAAATGTATTTAATGGCACACTTGATGTTGGAACAAATTCAATTAGGCATTTCGGCGTTATATATTCTTGATTGGATGTGTATGTGGAATGATTTAATGAATAAATACTGCCATCTCTGTTTGTTGTATTATTATCCATTAAAATCAAGGTATAATTATTTGAACAGATAGCTAATGTACGTGTAGCATCATGTATGTACAAGTCCATAATAAATGAATTATTTCCATCAATGTTCACTATATATTAATAATATTATATCCTTAATTTTCAAGAAAGAAAGCCTCCGTATCAGATTGTGTATGTTTTTTTATAATTTTTTAAAACAGATGCAAAAGCCTATTTTTGTTGTTTTCCCCCCGAGAAAAAAAAAAATATTACGTCAGCGAAAATATTTCAATTAAATGTCTATAGATTAAAAAAAAAAATAATTTTATTCAGATTTTAACATGTTTATCTCTAATACAACCATTGAGAGCATTGATAAGGGCCACCATTCCTGCTTCAGTAACATCTTCATTGACACCAACACCCCAAACTATCTGTTCGTGATCACCAATACGAATACCAATGTAACTCACAGCTTTAGAGTTAGAATCTTTACCTAATGTATGCTCATTATAATGAACAACATCAAAAGTAACATTAAAGCGATTAGTTAATGCATTAGCAAGTGCAGAAATTGGACCATTACCGGAACCCTTTAATTCTAATTCATTACTCTTAGAATTGACAATTGCAACAATATTTCTATTTTTATCTTCATTTGTAATACTATAATCTATCAGATTATACAAATCAAGCATTGCAAGAGTTTCTGTATCATGCTCATCACTTTCATCATAAAGAAAATATTTATCTTTAAATAAATCTATAATCTCTTTAGTTTTAAGTTCCCTACCTTTCCATTCACTTTCAATTTGAACATATCTAGAAAAATCAATTTGTAAACCTCTTGGTAAATCTAATTCAAGATTTCTTAAAATAATCCAAGATGCACCACCTTTACCAGATTGTGAATTGACTCTAATAATAGCTTCATATGTACGACCAATATCCTTAGGATCAAGTGGTAAATAAGGCATCGTCCAAGTAATATCGCCAGTTTTAGAAACTTGTTCTTCGTATTTTTTAAATCCTTTCTTAATTGCATCTTGATGTGAACCAGAAAATGCACAAACGACCAATTGACCACCATAAGGCGCCCTTGGATGAATTGGAATTTTATTACATTTTTCAACAATTTCAATAACTTTACTCATATCAGAAAAATCAAGTTCTGGATAAATACCTTGAGTATATAAATTAAGAGCAAGTGTAACCAAATCGACATTACCAGTTCTTTCACCGTTACCAAATAAACAACCTTCAACTCTATCAGCACCAGCTAATTGAGCTAATTCTGCAGCGGCTACTGCACAACCACGATCATTATGTGGATGTAAAGAAATACAAACTGTATCTCTATTTGAAATATTGCGTGAAAAATATTCAATTTGATCAGCATAAACATTCGGTGTTGACATTTCAACAGTTGCTGGTAAATTAAAAATTATTGGATTATCAACTGATGGATCCCATGCATTTTTCACTGATTCACAAACTTTAAGAGCAAAATCTGGACTTGTATCAGAGAATGTTTCAGGTGAAAATTCAAATGCCCAAAAAGTTGAATTGATTTCTTTATCATTTGAATCTTTTGTTAATGATCTAACTAATTTAGCACATTCTGTAGCTTTTAAAATAGTCTCATCAGGAGTCATATCGAAAACGACATTTCTAAAACAATCTGAAGTTGCAAGATAAATATGAACAATCGCCTTTTTTGCTCCTTTCAAAGATTCAATTGTTCTTTTAATTAAATCAGGTCTACAAGGTGATAAAACTTGAATTGATACATCATCAGGTGCATTTTCTACACACCAACGAGTAAAATCAAAATCAATTTGTGATGCAGATGGAAATGCAACTTCAATTTCTTTAAATCCAATTTCAACTAATTGTTTAAAATACAATTTTTTTTCTAAAACTGACATTGGATCTGGTAATGATTGATTACCATCTCTTAAATCTGTTGATAACCATCTTGGTGGTTTAACTAAAGTTTTTGATGGCCATTGACGATCGTTAAGAGTTAATTTTGCATCAAAAGGTTTATATTTAACTGATGGATCTCTAAGCATGGGCATAATTGGAGTAAATCTTTTTAATTGATAAATGAGCAAAAAAAAGAAGAAGAAGAAAAAAAAGAAGAAAATAGAGAAGAAGAAAAAAAGAGAACAGAGAAAAGAGAAAAGAAGAAAGAAAAAAAAAAGAAAAAGAAAGAAGAAAAAACATCACATTTATCATCAAATTTGTCATTCAATTTGATTAGAGTCATCATTATGTTTAACAAAGAAAAAGAGGAGAAACTCCGCTCCATTCAAAAAAAA
The DNA here is from genome assembly GCA_030574275.1 of Pichia sporocuriosa. Lineage (NCBI taxonomy): Eukaryota > Fungi > Ascomycota > Pichiomycetes > Pichiales > Pichiaceae > Pichia > Pichia sporocuriosa. Next base: position 91,526 of record JAJMES010000227.1, read on the forward strand.
AACGACATTTTTTCGGATTACTTTCTTTATTAGGAAATTTTATAGAATTTTTTTTTTTTGTATTTTTTTTTTGTTAAATTTTCATTTCTTCAACTTTTTCTTTCTTTCTTTTCTTTATTTTAAACAATTTATAATCAAGAAGAAAGTAAAAAGGAAAAGTGAAAGGTGAAATCATATAAATATAAATATAAATATAAAATGGTTACAGTAAAGGTTGAATTTTTGGGCGGTATGGATCAGGTTTTTGAAGGTGTACGTAACAAAAAGGTACAAGTTCAATCTTATACTGGTAACGACGACGTAAAAATTAAAGATCTAATAAAAAATCTAGCAGATAGTATAAAAAATGAAAAAGATTTTGAAATGTTTATTCAAGAAGATACTATACGTCCAGGAATTTTAGTTTTAATTAATGATACCGATTGGGAACTTGAAGATAAAGAAGAATATGTTTTAGATGATGGTGATCTTATATCATTTACTAGTACATTACATGGTGGTTAAAAAAAAATTATTATTCATTTTCTATTTTATTTTATTTTATTTTTTTTGTAAAATCATTATCTATACAATACAATAAACAAAAAGTCATTAATTAATTATTCTTTTTTATTATTTGATAGTTGATTTTGCATTTTATCAAGTAAAGTTTCAGAAATCCACTTATAATCATTTTGTAATTTAATTATTTTCACCCTACAAAGACGTATTTGTATAATATCAATATCAGCTCTCGGAAATCCATCACCAGTAAGTAATGGAGTATTCATATCTGCATTAAGAGTATCATTCAAATATGAGAATAAAAGTGTTAGATCACCATCAAGTTGTTTCCTATATAATGAAAGTTGTTCAAATGAGAGTGAATTAAGTTGTTCCCTTGATGTTATAATCAATTTATAATTTGTTTCTGGTAAGTTATTAGTTAATGACATAGTTTAATATACTAAAAAAAAATTATTTATTAATATATTTACCCATCATTGCTGAGGAATTTGATGAATTCAATTCTAACTGAATGAAAAATATCGTCAAAACATGATTAGCGAATAATTTGCCCTTATAAACAAAAGAAGAGAAATTATTGTTGAGTTTAATTAATCTATTGTACTTATTAATGTATATATAGTAAAAAAAATTTAAACCTAAAATTATTCAATTATTTACATATTTAATTAATTAATTTATTAAAAAATTACAATTTCTTTTTTTGCTTTTTAGAAAGATTTTTGTGAGAATCTGGTAACCAAGATTTGAAATCAGTTGATGTAGCAGATGTTTGTTCTTTAATTTCCTTCTTGGATAACTTGGAAGATTTCTTCTTATCATCTGGTAACATAGAAGTTGGTAAAATACCTGCTAAATATGTTGATGCATATGAATTATAAATAAAATATGCAATACCAGCAATTGTTGCACCAAGAATTAATTCAGCTAAGATTAACTGTGGATCAAAGAAAGAAACAGTTGGTTCGACAACATTAACTAATTTATTAGTTGAACCTAATAACATAAATTGATCTTGATACATAATATAAATTGCAGGAACTAATAAATATTTTCCTGGATTCATATTAATACCAACCCTTTGAGTAAAATTAGCAATTTCGTTATTTAAAACAGAAATTGGACCAATTTGTGATGCTGTAATATTTGCCATTACTACACCAGTAACTGGATCTAATAATTCACCACCTACACCAACAATTGAAACTTCAGCTGGTTCTAAAGATTTAAAAGTATATAATAATTCAATAGTTTCACCATTATAAAGATCTTCAATTATATCCTTTGTTTTATCTTCTTTAAAGGCAATATCATATTCTATTTGAAAATTGAATGGTTTTTCAGGTGTTGCAACAAAGTTTGGATCAGTTACAATTTCTCTTTCTATCTCTGCAACTGGTTCTTCAGCAAAAACAGATGCAGAAAATGCAAGTATAGATGTAAGTAATGAAAGTTTCATTATATGTATATATATAATAATAATTATTTGTATATAATTATTATGTTATTATTTACTTATCTAACTAACACGAAATAAAAAATTCAAAAGAGGACAACACAACAATTATTTTCTCTCCCTGCCTCCTCTACCTCCTGCCCCCTTCCCTCCTGTCTCCTGCCGCCGTTTTTCAAAAGCGAATTGGCGACGAAAAAAAAAAAATTGGAAAACAAAAAACCAAAATTGTTACGTAATCAAAGGGCTGGTTAATGAGGATTTCCTATTTAGGTAATTTATGATAAAAAAAGGAAGAAAGGGATAGCCATTTGCTTGAACTCTAACAATAGTGTTCCCGTGTTTGATGTTTTAACAATGATTTTTTAAAAGAAAAATTCCAATAAACTGACGGTTTCAAGTAGTGGTTTGATTAAACGAAAGGGGCAGGAGTAATAAAGGGGGGAAGGGGCAAAGGGGGGGGCTGGTAATAACCCTTTCATTTTGTTTCGTTTTAGTAATTATTTCCATTTTGTTTGAAGAGTATATATAGGAAGTTTCATTTCCACAAAAATGTATTAGAGTTGTGTTGTTAGAGTTCTTTGTATATATCTTTGAGTTTTCCATTGGATTTTCCTAATTTTTTATTATATCTTCTTTCTCTTTTTTTTTTTCTTTTCTTTTTGTAACAACCAATATATTATTAACAGGTAACCACTAATTACTTAGAATTTGTTTCTACTTTTTTTATTTTACTTTCATTCATTGAAAAAAAAAATCTTGATACCACCATAGTTTACCAACTATATTCATTCTTTAAAAAAAAAACTCAATATAATATCCTCTTGGATTCATTAAAAACAAAAAAAAAACAACTAACCTTAAGTCATTCTTTTATTTATATATTTATTTGCTTATCAAATTTTATACTTTAAATTTCAAATCACAAGCATTTTTCTTATACTATCTTTAATTGTTTTAAATCAATATGTCTCTCACTATTCAAATTTCTAAAATTTTATTGACCTTTTTCTTTTTTTTCATGGCTGCATCGAATGCAGCTCCAATTGATCTTGATAAAAGAGCAATTGCTTATGTTACAGCATCGGCTGTCACAACTTATGATCTAACAACCGTTAATCCAACCAATTACAGGACTGTTACTACAGAAATAGATGGAAAATTAGGTACTTATTTACAAGAAGTGGTAACTTCCTACGCCTCGAAAACTGATGTTTCCACTTCAACATTTTTAAGTTCCGGAACTCCAGAAACCTATCTTTCAACATCAACTTATTTATCGGAACAAACTTTTGTTACTGATTCTGTTACCGAAATGACTAGTATCTTAACATCTGTCTCGTCTGTCTCATTGACCTCGTCTACCTCATCTACCTCATCTACCTCATCTACCTCATCTACCTCATCTACCTCATCTACCTCATCTACCTCATCTACCTCATCTACCTCATCTACCTCATCTACCTCATCTACCTCATCTACCTCATCTACCTCATCTACCTCATCCACTTCATCTACCTCATCCACTTCATCTACCTCATCCAGTTCATCCACATCTTCCAGCTCATTCAGCTCAACTACATCTTCCAGCTCAACTACATCTTCCAGCTCAATTACATCTTCAAGTTCTAGTACATCTACCAGCTCTACCAGCTCTACCAGCTCTACCAGCTCTACCAGCTCTACCAGCTCTACCAGCTCTACTATCACATTAACACCAACAACATCAAGCTCTACTATCACATCAACATCATCACCAATACCAACATCAACATCCCAACAGATTGCTTCATCATCGAGTGCATCATATTTTGCATATACAACTGAAGCTGCAGCAGGAACATGTTATATCATGTATGCCGAAGACGGTCAGAGCGCTACCTATACAGACGACGTTCCATATACCACCATTACAATCACCAGTGTTGTTGCTACCGTTACAGTAAATTTTTGATTTAAAAGTTTTTACCAGTGACATTATACATTTTGATTGTATTTGTTGTGTTATTATTTTTTCTCGTTCTATTTTTCCTTTTTTTTTCTCTTTAAACGTATAAAAGTGTGTCCTCACTTACTTACTCTTTTTTTCCTGGCTGTATAATAATATAATCTAACGATTTAACATATGAAAAAATTCAACTCGCTAACCAGTTACTACAATTATTGTTTTACATAATATGCTACATTCAAAAATTAATTTTAATAAGTTAAACCACATTAAGAGCAATATTTCTTTTTCCCTTTAACCCAAAAATAGTGAAAATTTTAAAATTTCACTAAAAAAAAAAGATAATAATAATAATAATGATAATAATAATATTTCGGATATTTTTTTTTTTTTCGTGTCTTTTCTTAATATTTACGCGATTTGTATTTTCTATGTTTACAATTATAACTACTATTGCTATTACTTTTATATCTAACTTTAACAATACATTCCTTATAATAATATTAGATATAGCCATTCTTTGATAATTTATTGCATCCACAATATGGTCAACGAACTTGCTACGTTGGAAACACCAACATTAGGCGCACCTTCATCTCATGACACTGAAACGACTGAACATTTGCAAACACCAGAATCAGGTTCTGATTCTTTTATTGATTATTCACCGGTAACACCAACTATTGCTAAACTTGAATCATATTCTAAAGAAAATATTAAGCCGGAATTAGAAAATGTTGGTTCAACAAGAATTGATACCATTGCTACAGTTTCTACCACTTCTATTGTAGGGAATTCCAATTCATATGTGTCTATCAAAACATTCTCGAGTGACGAAGAAGAGGATAATAATAAACCAAATATTCATGCAGGAAATAACAATGATGCAGATGAATTGTTTGAACATTTCAATGGAAGTATAAAAGATTTAATAAGTCCAACTCATGAAAATGCAAATTCAAATCCAAACATACCTGCATCACCACTACAAATAGATAAAGTCAGACAATACAATGTTTCTGAAAATCCAAATGTAGTTGATAACATTCAGGAAGATTTTAAACATGAATTAAAATATAGGAATTTATCTAGAAATATAACACCATTTTCTTCAAAACATGGAGTTTCTGAACGTGCATTAACATCAAGAATTTTGGAATTAGAAAAACAAACCAATGACTTAGATACGAAATATTTTAAGCTCGAACGTGAAATTGCATATGTTGATAAAATATTATCCGGATATGGATATTCTGGTAGAGACACTAGTGAGAATACTTCTCTGGAAATACGCAAATTAATTTATGCAAGAGGTAAATTACAAGATAGATTACTTTCTGCAAAAAAAGAAAAGTATGATGTTGGTGTCACTTTGAGTAAATTACGCCGTAGTTTATATGGTGATAATAGTGGTGACATGACACAGTATTTCGCAAGAAAGGTTAGTAATTGAATTTATTATTATACAACTTTATATATTACAGTGCATTAAAATGAGTTTTTTTATTCTATTTTATTCTATTCTATTCTATTCTATTCTATTCTATTCTATTTAATTTTATCTTATCTTATCTTATCTTCAAAGTTCATGTATATAAAAGGTAGACCCTTCTCATAATTAATAGTCGTTTGATATTTACTGTTATTCATAACATTATCTGAACTATAAACATGCAAACTAATAGTTGGTGTGTCTTTTGAATTATTGAACATGGAATGTAAACCTATTGAATCGTTCATATATGTAACGTTACCGGAGTTTAATATTTTACAACCTGTTTTTTCAAAAGCAGCAGAATAAATTGATTCTTCTAAACTCCCACTCAGTAATTTTACCCAACATTCAGATCCGTGATGATTATGAATAGGAGAACGAGAATTTGGTTTCCAAATCAGAATTAAAATCTGACCTAATCCATTAGGAAGATTGAGTAAATTATTCCTAGTATATTTACAATATAAATCATCATTTTGAATTGCAAAGTCTTTCCAATCACAAGTCCGTGAATGATAAGAGCCTAGCATAGAAGATATCGAATCAAATTGTTGATGCTTCAGTGCGTCACCAAGTCGCAAAACAAGCTCTTTAAATGCTATTGACATATCATATCTTCTGTTTATAGACTTTATATATATTATTAAAAATAATAGAAAAAAGAAAAAGGAGTGAAAAGAGGATAATCTATGGTTATTAATCAACTTATTTAAAAAAAAAAAAAATAAAAAAACCCTCAAAAAAATAAAAAAGAAAAATAAAAAAAAACGAAAAAAAAAAAAACGAAAAAGAAAAAAAAAAATTTTTTTGCCTTTCACTTAAATTTTTGGAGTTTTTTGTTTTCCCTTTTACCTTCCTCTTCTTACATTATTACATTATATTTTTTTTTTTTTGGGGTGTTCTATTATTAGAATTAATAGTAACAAAAACAACAACAACAACAACAACAGCAGTATATTTAGGAAAATATACTACAGTTGGAAATTGAGTTTTTCCTGATTTTATATCTATATATATGATGATAACTATTTTTTTCTTACCTGACACATATACCCCCGTCTTTCAACGGGCTGGTTTAATGGAGGATAAGATTATGACTACAACGGTATCTGATAATATTATGGAAATTCCAAATGTAATTTTGTAAAATATTCTGTAATTTAATTCTACTATAATTAAAAATAATGTAAAAAAAAAAATATTGTTGACTCTAACACCAGAAGACTTAACTTGTGTGCGTCATCATCATAATCATCTTAATCAACCAACCAAGCAATCAATTAATTAATCATTAGAACATTCTTATTACTCTTGACTTAATTGTTGAGGATTCTTTTGGTGATAAAATTTATTGATGGAATTTTTTTAGCAGACATGTCAAAACTTTCTAAGCGTGAATATCATAACACAAGACATCCACGTCCCATCCCATTAAGTATACCTTTGGTTCATATATCAAATAAATATTTTACTCCATATGAAGTCTTTGAATCTATATATGATACATTCCTGCATATTTATAGTATTGGATTCTTAAAACAAGTACCTATCGATGTTATTTTTGATATTTATACGGATTTATCATTCAAAATATTTGATCCAAAAGATATGACTTTTATATGGGATAATGGATTTTATGGTAAAGGTATATTGAGTAGAAGTGAACCAACTTGGCAAGATAGAATGCAAAAGAGGATTAATAATTTACTAGAATCTAAAATTGAAAATGGTGAATTTGATGAAATTAAAATTAACGATAATTTATTTAGTGAAGAAGTTACCAAAAATCGGAGGTTATTAAGAGATTTATGGAAAAGGGAACGTGAAATCTATTTAACATTAGAAAAAGAAATTAAATTAAAATCAGTTAATGGTGAAATTTCAGATTCTGATAAAAAAATACTTGAATTTGAAAGAGAAAAACTTAGCAAATTGAAAGATGATTTAACTAAAGGTCCAAATGGTATAAATCCTGATTTAATAAGTCGAACTAATAGTCCAATTTCAACACCTGTTTCAACTCCTATAACGAGTACGTATAATAATAATAATAATAATAATAATAATAATAATAATAATAATAATAATAATACTCATCAAAGTTTAAGAATGGAAGATTATGATGTTATAATTGATTCTAAATATATTAGAAACGTTGAATATTTAGAACTTGATCCCTGTGAAACACTGTTCTTATTACAATTAAATATTATACGAGTTAAATTAAATGGAGAATTTATAAATTTTAAAGATTTGGTAAAAAATTTGGTTGAATCTTTTGGACCTATTATAATAAATGAATATGTTGTATACTATCATTACAAAACACTCGGTTGGTGTGTAAAGAATGGATTAAAATTCAGTTGTGATTGGGTTTTATACCAAAGAGGACCTCCATTTTCACATGCAGAATTTTCTGTCAAAGTTATAAATGAAAATAAAGGTGATAGATTTTATGAAAATGATAATTTAATTGATTATTCTGCAATTTCAAGAGTTGTTTCAGGTGTTAAAAAAAGTCTAGTATTATGCTTTGTTGATGGTCCATTAATTGAAAGTGATGATTGGTATGATATGTGGAATGACTTTTTGGAGAATGGTGATTTTATCAAGTTGTTAAACAACTTTAGCGTTAATGAAGTAACCTGGAGGCGTTGGGCACCATCAAGAACTAGAATGTAGTCATGAATGTTATTTATATAATATATTATATGTTATTTACTATATATATCAGATATTTTGTTTATGCTAACCCATTGTATGCATCTAAAACAAATTTGCAATCTCGATCACCTTTACTTATACAAATGAATGAACCCTCTCTGGATTCGGACTCGGACTCTATATTTGGTGGCAAGACACATTTCACTTGACTATTTGGAAATGGACATGGACAATCTATTGGTGAATTGACACATTCTAGGGTATCTGGACAGAGATAATTGGCACAATCTCTCGAAAAATAATCATCTTGATGTGAACGTTGCTGACGCTGCTGCTGTTGTTGTTGTTGTTGTTGGCCGAAAAATTGATCAAAAAAAGCCAATGCCGGTGAGCACAATAAAATTAAATGTATAATTTGTAAATGCATGTGTATAATAATATTATAAATATATGTTTATGTGATTGTATATGTTATCAGAATAATAATAACGGTAATAATAATGCATAGTTAAAATTTAAAAAAAAAATTGAAATGACACGTAAACGGCAACAAAAAGAAAAAAAAAATCAATTTTGTTCAAATTGGTTACGTAATATCACACATTGTTGCTTTCATTGATATTCCCAATTTGTTTTCTAAGTCTATTAATTCTTGTAGAGTAATCAATTGAATTGTACTCATATTCAACTGGATAATTGATCATTTCATCAGGAATATAATGATTTTTTACGTAATTATAAAGTCTTTCATCTTTGGCTAAATCTTCATTGACAATCATCTGTTCGTTGCTTTCATTTTGTCCTTCATTATAATTAGAATCATCAAATATTAAACTGTTAACATCATCAAGCAAATCATCTATATTGCTCAGATATCCTTTTTTATCTGTAGAATCCTCCTCATTTTGAATCAATGGTGTCATAGAATTCACACATAAATCGTTTCCATCGTTTTTCCCGTTCTTTTTATTCTTTCTGATTATTTCAACATTTTTCTTGTAATAATCATCATTTTGTGCCCCTAATAGTACTCTGAATTGATTTTCAATGTTTTCGTTGTGTATATTACTATGTTTTATATTCTTGTATTTATTAGAAATATTAATGCTATTATTAAATCTTGAATTTTCATTATCGGTAATATCAGAGTTATTAACACTTTCATTTTCATCAACATTAATCCAGTATTTCCTTCCATCGGCTGATACCCTTAAACCTTGATATATTTTTTGATTGAATGTATCTGAACCATTATAAACTTTTGCATCTGTGATTGAATCAAAATTTTTCAAATTATAATTATCACCATACATAGTAGTTAATTTTAAATCATATAATAAATCTCCAATACAAATCCAATCCTTCATTGCTTTCCATGTTTTCATTCTTGCTGAATCTGAAATCTTTTGCGCTGTAAAATCACTATATGGAAAGGAATTCCAATGAAGCCAAGCAAAGAAGATCATCTCAAAACATAATAATCCATTTTGAATTTGGATCCCTAAATTTCCTTTAGAATTTTCATTCATAATAGATAATTTTGACAAAAATAAAAGTTCTTGGTAATCATTGAAAAAACCTAACCAATTAAATAAACCTATTATTAAGCCTTGCCAATATGATGCAAAAATAATTAATTTAACACATAAAAACTTTCTCCATGGATTAAAGACGTTTAGTTCATCATATAAACATTTCCAAAACATTCCTAATGAATATAATGAAGTAGTTACACTGATATTATAAAAAATACCAACCCAAACAAATACACTTGTCTTTGAAACATCATTTACATCATATAACCCCAATAAACTTGTAATAAAAATAATTAAATACAATAATGGTTTAATCCAAACATATTGTAATATACATCTCTTGATAGTTAAAAAATGTTTGGGATCAGATATATTAATTTTTTTCAAAAACAAACTATTAGGGAAAGGATGTGATGTCGGTGGTTTATCAACAGTCATCAGTATAATTTTTCTTTCCCCTCCAAGCATCAAAACTAACAATTTATAGAAGGTATAGATAACAAAGGCTTCATAAATTTCACGTATTGGCTCTATTATTCTTCCGATATTATAGCTTATCAACATAGAATAGCAAGAAATTGCAAACAAAGGTACAAGTGCTAATATTCGTACAATTAGACGTTGTTCAAATGGTCTCCTATAATTTTTAATCTGTAAAAACATTGCAAATAATGATGTTAAGATAGAAACAGATGTCGTTATACCGCAAAGAATAACCACTAGTCTTGGTAAGTGTCTCTCGGAATCCATATTATAATAATCTATCTAAATAACTTTTCTTTTCTTTTCTTTTTCTACTCTATTATAAAAATCAATTAATAATTAGAATAAAAGAAATAATAAAAAAAAACTTAAACATTACAATATAATAATAATAGTAATAATAATTATAATAATAATAATATAAATAGAAAACAATAACAAAAACAATAACAATCAAATAAATTATACATATTATATTATGTTATGTTATGTTATATTTTATTGATAATGCTCGCCTTTTTTTTTTTGTTTTTTTTTTTAGTTTGTCAATTTCTAAGAATTATGATGACAACAATTTTTCATAGTTAAATGAGGGATATAATTATCTTAATCAAGATGGAATTTCATTTTGAATTGAATAATTTTAATTTTAATTTTAATTTTATTCTTATATATTGAAACTAAACTTTATAATTTACTAATTTACTTGTCTATTAAAATCAATGAGTTAGAATGAATGTTTTTATTGTCATTCTTCTGAATGGAATATCAATATTATCTCTCTTGAACTACGTTAAAACAGCAGGCGTTTCTGTGCATCTAAACATTGCCTCAAGAACTAAACTATACATCCCAGAAACTCTTAAAGATTATTCTAGTGAATATTATGCCGGATCATTTTTTCCTGATGCATTTTACAATTGTTTTGGAGAATCTTTGGCAGCAGAAAGCTCACATTGGCCTCCATTTTTGAAAACTTCTGTTGAATATTATAATGAGAATTATAAGAAAGAAGGAGTTGTTAATAATCAATTAAAGGCATTTATTTATGGAATTTTTACTCATCAGATTACAGATGTAGCATGGCATTCATTACAATCGGATCAGGGTTTATTAAAAATGTTGACTGAGGTTGAATTTAATGGTAATTCAAATAATGCACATAATTATTTAGATACAGTTGGTGATTTTATCCTATTGAATAGACAATTTGAGAACTTATCAGAAAATAATTATATCAAATTGCTGAAATCATACCAAAAGAAATGGGATTATCCAACTGTAGATATAGTCAACATTTATCAATTATCAGGTTTCCCTACAGTTACTAGTTCAAAATTAAACATTTGTATGAATAGAGGTTTTTCGGCTCTCCAGGGAGAAATTGCAACTGTTCTAACTGAAAGAAAAGGTGGTCGTAGATTCAGTATCGATGCAATAGAATCTCCATTGACGGTGGTATTATTACATGACTACTATTACGGGGGTATTGATCAGATAGTAAACACCTTAGAAATATGTATTAAAGAACTAAATCTTTGGTTCGCAGATACACCATACTCAGATCCGTGGAAAATTTGTCAACCGATATTTAAAATGCATGACACAACTCCTGATCATTATAGTGGTAATAATCTAAAGAAAAATATAGGGCATCATAAAGATTACTCCGATTTATTGACTTTGAACTTACCAAATGATAAATTATATCTTTCCTCTGGAATCCCGAATTCTCAATTTGGAACTTCTATAAAAATTGGTAATTTTTTAGGAGAACAAACAATTGCAATATCTGCACCGTATGAAGAACTCGCTGGAAATGTGTACCTTATTCCTTTAAGTGAAATACTTGACGATCAAAAAGAAGAGAGAATTGAAACAGAGGTAAAAATAAATGCAAAGAAAATTAACTGGCCAAACGTAAATACTATGGAGTATCCCACAAGATTTGGTGATGCGATGTTTACATGGACACTCAATGGATATGATTATTTGGTCATCTCAGAACCTGGACAATCAAAGTTTAAAGTATTTTGTGGGGGCGTTTTAATAGCTATTTTAAATTCTTCATCAGCAGAAAATATTTTAGGTAAAAAGGGAATGAAACAATTGACAATATTAAGTAATATACAGCATGATATAAATTGTGATGGATGGCCGGATTTAATTATAGGTTCAATGTTTTCAGATAATGATGAGTATCATCCCCAAACAGGTATGGTTTTTGTTGTTGATGGAAAAAAATTTTATGAAACTATATCTGAAAATTTGCAATTTAACTTACTTTTGGATCCTCCTATATTGGATATTGAATTATTTATATTACAAAAATATGTGGTACCATCAACTTTTCTTCAATCCAATAATTATGAACAGTTTGGCGCGTCGTTTACAACTACAGAAAAAGATGTGCTAATTGGAATAAACTCTATTGGTGGTGTAATTATTTTTGATAAGAAAACAGGAATTTATAGGGGACTGTTGACGTATTTAAATCCATCTCTTATTTCTGTTGGTGGTGAATCTCAGTATGTTATTAGAAAATCATCAAAAGAAACATCATTATATGCATATAACTATATTTTGACTGGACTAATTGATACTATGGAGTGGGTCATGATTTCAAGCTCCGGATATTCATTTGATGGCAATTGCCCGCTTTGTGGTGTTGTGTATTTGTACATTCTAAAAGATGGAAATTATACTTTAATTGCTAAAATAGCACCAACTTTAGTCTCAAAACCTATTAATATTCAAAAAAAATATATTAATTCAATGTTTGGTTCATCCTTGATTAAGTTAACAGAAACGATTGTGTTAGTGGGAAGTAATGGTTTTGATGATGGGCAAGGTGCTTTATTTTTAGTGGATGTCGAGAGAGCATTATCTCTCGATAAAAATCAAAAAAACAGAGAAAATGAATTTATTATTGCAGATTTATTTTATATTCATGATGGCGGCGGTGGTGGTTTTACAAACTTTGGCTATAATGCGATCGAAAAATTTACATTTAGAAATGAGTTATATCTTGCCGTCAGTCTTTCTAAATATGTTTTTGGACAAGAAACTGACGATTCGACTAAATTAATGGGCTCGGTTTTAATCACTCGACTTGGATAAAAATATGTATAAAAATCGTTTTAAAACTAAAAAAAATAAAAAACAATAAAAGGTATCTTTGGACCTGTATAAAAATATAAGACTAAAAACTTTTTGGTCCCTAGCAGGATCGAACTGCTGATCTTGGCGTTATTAGCACCACGCCTTAACCAACTGGGCCAAGGGACCATTTCTTAAAATTGTAAGGGATAAATATTACTGTGCTAATTAGACTATGGTCACGTGCATAATTTGCATCACGTGAGATTGCGCAATATGTCGCAATAACACGTGACACCCTGTTGTGAGAAATATTATTGGCCAGAGATTTCACGGAATACTAGATTCTATTTGCCGAACAATGTGAATTCTAGTAATGCCGTGTGTGTTATATTTAGCAACCCAATAATATGAATAATCTAATTACTCATTAACTGTTGAGTTCCTACACTATATAATAAGTGATTCCCACTTATTATGATGTGTAGTTGTTTTATAT